>PVKP010038792.1:0-20666 GCA_004027715.1 Plecturocebus donacophilus
TTTGGCGGACGCCGGTTCCCCTCTTCCCGGGTTCGCTGCGCCCGCTGTGAAACTCTCCGTCCTCAGCGCTTCCAATTGCTGTTTTCCTTGTGGGGATGGGACCAGCCGAGCCCGTCCGTCCCGTATACTCCGCACCGGGAAGCGCCGCGCTGGGTGCCGGCAAAACAGCCGCGCCGGCCAAAAGAGTCGCGCCGGCGACTCGCGTGGCTTCTCCGCTGGGAATCTCCCGGTCTGTGGGCAACAAAAACTCGTCGGAAAGTGCGGCGTCCACTCGTTCTCTGCGCTTTCACTGGGAGCTACATTCCTGAGCTGTTGTTAGTCGGCCATCTTGGATCTCTCTCTGTCATAACTACTCTTATTGTCTCAGATAGTATTAGATTCCTGAGAACATCACTCTGCTACACAGAGTAATTAGAAACAATGCACATAATAAAGATGAGTCAGAGTGAAGTGATCAACAGCATGGATGCTGGAGACAGACTACTTACTAGTTATGTGATTTGGGTGACTAACCTTTCTATGCCTTAGCTTTCTCATCTGAAGTATTGGGATAATTGTTCCTATCTCAGAGAGATTATAAAGAAGATCGAAATAGTACATACGGTGCTTTTAGGAACAATGCCTGGTGTATAATAAGGACTAAATAAATGTTAACTATTATTGCTATTAATAAGATACAATTTAACATTAATATTATTAATGCCCCAAATGTAATAGTTCTATATTGTGACTTTCAGAGGATGACATGTTTAACCTTTGCTGAATTTCATCAGTCCCTGGAGAGCAACATCATGCAAGATTTCTTATTGCTTTGTTCAGTAACAGACTTTTAAAAAAGTATTAAGGTGCTTTCAATTTTGATGGCATATTTTTCAAATTACTGTAATATAGGGAGTTTATAACTACATGCCTATGATTCCAAGAGTTCTGTGAGACCTCTTGAATTTTTAAAAATCTGTATTTATGAGTAATTTTCCTTGGAGAGTGAAGAGGAGAGAAAGGGGGAAAACATTCCCAAAGGATCAGTCACCCCTAAAGAAGGCCTATGATACTTTGAACCCTGAAAAACCCATTGAAATTTGAGAGTCTAGTTAGAATAAACAGATCTTTGGCATGAAAAAATTCCATAAAATCTGTCAGTGAAACTCGATAAAGATAATGAAATTCCCTTTCTCCTCATTCCTTTGTTATGTGTCACAAGCTATTCGTGGCATTATTTCATCATGAAGGTCACATAATATTAGCAGCACTCTGTTTACATGGCCATAATTCACATTCAAAGAAGGCACCAAACTCACCAATGCCTTTTCTATTAAATGTTGTTTGAAGAAAAATTTAAGCAAAACTTGCTGTTTTCCAAGGATCATTTAAAATGGAAATTGTTTGCTTTGCTGCCATCTAGTGGTTAATAAGTTTTCTCAAAGTAACCATAAGTACAGTAAAATAGATGATTCATTGTAAATATTTGACCATTTTGTCTTTTACATAAAAATTCTGAGTCTTAGTAATTTTGGAAGAATGTAGGAATAATTGTTAAATGGTCTCAATCATGATATTTTTAAAAGTAATACGATTTTGTCTTCCATCTCAATTTCTCAAGCCTCCTAATTACTCAGCTTGTATCGTTTCTTAGATCCTCCTGATCATTTCTCCACACTGAAGTTACGGCAGTCTCTTTAAAACACAAATCTTATTATGCCCTTGCTCAGGTTGAAACCTTTAGTTGAAATTGTTCTTGCTTATAAAGACCAAACTCCAAATAGATCTACAAGGTCGTGTAAAATCTTTCCCCCACCTACCATTTCTTCCACGTGCAGTATTACATTTTTTGTCTTCTCTATTCTTGATAGTCTTCCTTTCAATCTTTCCAACCACATGCCTTCATTCCTCCCTTGCACTTGCTTTTCCCTCTGCCTGGAATCTGCTTACTCTTCACATAGTAATTCCTACTAATTCTAAGCTATTGTCACTGCACTAGGGAAGCTTCCCTGACTGGGATACTTTTCCATGTTATAGGCTATTATAGCAGCATGTACCTTAATAGCTCTTATGTGATTTGCATTTTTATACTTGTTGGTCTGATTATTTTATTGATAATATCTTCCCTCATGAGACTACGTGCTCCTGGAGGATGGGAAACACATCTTTTCTTTTTCATTGTTGTATATTTGGTATTCAATACAATTATTGGGTTGTGAATGAATTTATATAAATGTTAGAAAATAAGCTAACAGTTTTGATTTACAGATATTGGTGTGAGGGCTTACCTTAGTCATGATAATGGGGAAGAATCTATAGTTAGCAAAATAAAATAAGGGACACAAGTTGCGTTGGCCTCATGTATTCTTTTGTTTTTGCTTTTTTAAGACAGTCTTACTGTGTTGCCCAGGGTGGAGTGGTGCGTTCTTGGCTCACTGCAACCTCCACCTCCTGGGTTCAAGTGATTCTTCTGCCTCAGCCTCCCAAGTAGCTGAGATTACAGGCGCCTGCCACCACACCTGGCTAGTTTTTGTACTTTTAGTAGAAATGGGGTTTCTCCATGTTGGCCAGGCTGGTCTCAAACTCCTGACCTCAAGCAGTCTTCCCGCCTTGGTCTCCCAAAGTGCTGGAATGACAGGCATGAGCCACTGCGCCCGGCTGAACCATATATTCTTGAAGTACAAATATATGCTTCCAAGTTATGAGAAACATTTTAGTCTTTTTAAGTAGGTAGGCATTTGGCCAGGTGTGGTGGCTCATGCCTGTAATCTTAACATTTTGGGAAGCCAAGGTGAGCAGATCACCTGAGGTCAGGAGTTAGAGACCAGCCTGGCCAACATGGTGAAACCCTGTCTCTACTAATAAAGCAAAAATTAGCTGAGCATGGTGGCACATGCCTGTAATCCCAGCTATTTGGGAGGCTGAGGCAGGAGAATTGCAGTGAGCTCTGCTCAGGCAGAGGTTGCAGTGAGCTGAGATTGCGCCATTGCAGTCCAGCGTGGGTGTCAATAGTGAAACTCCATCTCAAAAAAAAAAAGAAAGGTAGGCGTATACGACATTAATTTTCTTTGCTTAGTATATTACGTTTTTCCTCTGAAACGTATGGGTATCTGGTGATGTGAATTCTAGCCTTTGATTTGTCACCAGCTGTGTGGATTTGGGCAGGATCTTTGTATGGGACAAGAGGGCTGTACAGGATAATCATGAGGTCCTTATCTAACATGTATGTCCTTTGCCTTGGATCACAATCATGTATAAGCTCAAAACCAGTAAATTGCAAACCAGAGATAACGTTCTTTAGCCAGTTTACAATTGTTGGGGGGGAACAATTACTACTCATATTACTGATGTAATTTTTAGTGGGAATTAATGGTTTTCTTTCATTAGGATTTTCCCTGGACATCATTCACGTTAATAACGTAGATTAAAAGAATCCCTAATAAAAGAAGTTTTGATTTAACAAAATTTTTATTATTTTATTGAGATAAAAATACCATACCCACATACCATAAAATTCACCATTTTAAAGTTTATAATTCAGTTGTTTTCAGTATATTTACAAGGTTCTGCAACCATTACCACTATTTAATTCTAGAACATTTTTTTAATCTTTTTTTTTTTTTTTTTGGGATAGAGTCTTGCTGTCCCCTAGGTTGGAGTGCAGTGGCACAATCTCGGCTCACTGCAACTTCCACTTCCCAGGTTCAAGTGATTCTTCTGCCTCAGCCTCCGAAGTACTGGGGCTACAGGTGCACGCCACCAGGCCCAGCTAGTTTTTATATTTTTGGTGGAGATACGGTTTCACCATATTGGTCAGGCTGGTGTCAAACTCCTGAACTCAGGTGAACCAGCCACGGCCTCCCAAAGTGCTGGGCTTACAGATGTGAACCACCGCGCCTGGCCTAATTCTGAACATTGTTATCACCCCTTAAAGAAGCCTAGTATCCTTTAGCAGTTGCCATCTATTCCTTCCTCCCTCTAATCTCTCTCAATTTATTATTATTATTTTTTAATGGAAGTTTCCTTTTCTTTCTTGCAGAATCCAAGAAAACAGGGACCTGAAACCCAAGGCAGTACAGCGGAATTAATTACAGGGCTTGTCCAACTAGTCCCTCAGTCGCACATGCCAGAGATTGCTCAGGAAGCAATGGAGGTAAGGGGAAAATTAATTCCAGGTTCTTGAAGGAAAGGTTGTAACTGTAGATTCATGATGTTCGCTTGGTGTGTGGTTTCTATGAGTAATAGGTAGATGTCATTTCTGGAAATGGTATGTTTATGTCTATACATTGTTTTATAAAATTCTGTGGAGAAAGAAGAGTTTTACTTGCTTTATATCACATAGCAACAACATTGTACAAATTCTTATGCTCAATAAAATAGTTCAGGATTTTCTCATTGCAGTTGACTTTAAAATTTTTAAAAGTATTTTTATTAAAAATACTGATTTTTAAATTGAGACATAATTCACATAGCCTCAAGTTGACCATTTTAAGTGGTTCTTAGTGTATTCACACAGTTGTGCAACTATCACTACTCTCTAATTCTATAACATTTTTATCACCCCAGAAAGAAACTTCACTCCCCATTCCCTCCTCCCTACCAATTACTAATCTATTTTCTGTTTCTATGGATTCTTTTGTTTTAGACATTTCATATAACTAGAATCATAGAATATGTGCCTTTTGTGTCTGGCTACCTTGACTTAACATAACGTTTTCAAGGTTCATTCATGTTGTGGTATGAATCAGTATTTCTTTCCTTTTTATTGCCAAATACTTCATTTTATGGATCTCAGTTTTGTTTATTTAGTTATCAGTTGGTGGACGTTTGGGGTTGTGTCCACTTTTTGGCTATTATGAATAATGCTGCTATAAATACTTGTGTAAAAATCTTTATGGACATATCTCTTAAGTATATAGGAATGGAAGTGCTAAGTCATATTAACTCTGTTGAACATTTAAGGAACTGTCAGTCTCTCCCAAAGCAGCTGTATCATTTTATATTCCCATTAATAATGTATGAAGGTTTAATATTTCTGCATTCTTGCTAACACTTATTATAATGTGTTTTTTTTATTATAGCCATCTGAACGTACATACTGTGAAAATGTTCATACTAAAGTAAAAACATTGATAAAAAATGTTTTAGCATTTATTATGTAATCATTGCTTTCATTTTTGTACATTGCTATTGGTCCCATATATTGACACATTTATTGCAGTCTTTTTGGAAGGCTATCTAGCAGGAGCTATACAAACATTTCCTTTTTTTGTACAAATAATTCAATTTCTATGACTTTAAAAATCTTATGAATATAACTCAAAAGGAAAAAACTGCACAGATAGGTACTTATTGTACTTAATTATAATAGGAGAATATTAAGAGAACTTTACTAGGAGGAGAATGGATTAATATTCAGTAATGAGAATGGTATTTTAACTTCATGAGCTGTTAAACATTCATTAAGACCTATATAGATCACACAGCAACATGGAAAAATATGAAATGTCAAGTGAGTATACTGTGTTTATGGCTTTGTTAAAACATGGAAAATGCAAAAAAAAAAAAAAAGAGAGAGAAGAACATGAAAATCAAAGCAGAGAATAGATTAACATGTTTTCTTTCAATATATATTTGTAAAGTTTTATCAAAGAATTTGTCACTTGAAAAAACTAGTGCCAGTAAATTGTGCCAAGTTTCTGCACAATAGTAGCAAAACTGAATTTTAATTTGTGTTGTTTTTCCTTGATATGAGAGCTATAAATTATATAGCTTTTTAAGAGTCTCACAATTAATTGCAATTTTCGTTAAATTTCTCAAAGTAATTACAGTAAAAATGTTTGAAATAAGATAATATGAATATGGCCTTTATATGT
This sequence comes from Plecturocebus donacophilus, assembly GCA_004027715.1. Classification (NCBI taxonomy): domain Eukaryota; kingdom Metazoa; phylum Chordata; class Mammalia; order Primates; family Pitheciidae; genus Plecturocebus; species Plecturocebus donacophilus. Next base: position 5,856 of record PVKP010038792.1, read on the forward strand.
TGATACCTTGACCAAGGACTGAAAGAAATGTTCAGAGCTTAACATTGTTCACTGGGTTGGGGATGTTGGGGTGGTGGGAGTAATGTGAGTTGGGATTGTAGAATTGGAGTTAAGATAGGATCAGTTTGAAGAAAGAGTCTACATTTTATTCTTTATATCTTTGATGGTTTTAATTTATGTAATGATCTATTTATGCAGTAATCTATTGTAATATGTAATATATTACAATATGTATTAAATAATTCCCTTATAATATATAACCATATAAAGGTCAGACCCACCTTATTTCAAACATTTTTATTGAAATTACTTTGAGAAATTTAATGAAAATTGCAATTGTGAGACTCTTAAAAAGCTGTATAATTTATAGCTCTCATATCAAGGAAAAACAACACAAATTAAAATTCAGTTTTGCTGCTGTTGTGCAGAAACTTGGTACAATTTACTGGCACTAGGTTTTTCAAGTGACAAGTTCTCTATATTTTTGTTTGATAAAACTTTACAAATATATATTGAAAGAAAACATGTTGGTCTTTTCCTTGCTTTGATTTTCTTGTTCCCTTCTCTCTCTCTTTTTTTTTTTTTTGTATTTTCCATGTTTTAACAAAGCTATAAACACAGTATACTCACTTGACATTTTGTATTTTTCCATATTGCTGTGTGATCTATATAGGTTTTAATGAATGTTTAACAGCTCGAAGTTAAAATACCATTCTCATTACTGAATATTTACCCATTTTCCTCCTTGTAATGTTCTCCTAATATTCTCCTATTATAATTAAGAGCAACAAGTACCTATGTGTGCAGCCTTTTCCTTTTGAGTTATAGTCATAAAAATTTTTAAAATCATAGAAATTGACTAAATTTCTCTGATCCAAATTCCAATTTTAGTTCTGTGGTCAATTGAAATACTTTAGAATGGATAATCTGCTATGAAATACAAAATCCATTTGCTTTCTCTCTCTTGATTTTGAAAAATTGCTTTTTTCTGTTATAAGAGAATTTGTGGCAAATGAGACAGTTTTGCTTATCTTTTGCTGTGTGTATTAATTTTGATAAGCCCTTCTTTCTTGGGGATCAACTTTTTGTCTGAGTTCTTTAATATCTATTGAAATTATTTTATTTGTTTCTTAAAGCAGTTTTTATAGTTATATGTTGTTGTAAATTCATCATTTAGCTTTATATGTACATGCCAGTCAGAGTAAGAATGATGGGAATAAAATTATTTCATTCTGTCTATATTATTCCCTAGAGGTTTGTGTTTGCCAGAATTTATCTATTTTACCTTTTACTGTATGTTGAAACTATAAATTAAATAGCTCAATTTCTTAGCATTTGTAAAATAAGTATTCCAGTGTTATGTTTACCAAAAATGTTTGAATGAGTCTTCTCTTTGTCTTTCTTTTTTAAAAAAAATTCAGGCTCTGCTGGTTCTTCATCAGTTAGATAGTATTGACTTGTGGAATCCTGATGCTCCTGTAGAAACATTTTGGGAGATTAGGTATTTGTACTTTTATTTTTTAAATTCAACTTTTAAACTTTATTTTGTATTTCTGTCTTGAATTATGAACTCTATAGTACTTAGTACATTGTAAAACTTATACTTCCAAAGGTTTTATGATTTTGTATTTTATTTGACTTCAAATTATTACAATTTCTTGTTTTAACTGTAATAAAAATATCATAGCAATTCAGAAAACAAATTTTAAGAATATTGCTAAATTTTGTCACCAAACCATAAGTACTGTTGTTTGGTATATTACCTTTTTCAGATTTCAATGTGGTTACTACTGTGTTTTTAATAGATTTTCACAGTTATAAGCCTAGAATGATAAAATTTTGTAAAATATTGTTTTTCAGTTTTTTAAACTGATTTTTCATAAACTTTCTGTAATACCAGTACTTTTGATGAAGGAATTTATAATGGACACCTGCTTAGAAGACAAAAATATATACTGAATTTTGTGGTCTACTTCCTAGATTATATAAGTCATTACATTTTAATGAGCATGAAGTCACCACCTTGAGGAAAATGTAAATGTGTAAACCTCAAGTTTGCCATTATCTTACAGGAATGGGTGTCCTAAGTTATTTGGCAGCTCAATTAAATCTTACTCTAGAACAGTTCTCTCCAATAGTAATGTAATGAGAAATCCGTATGTTACTGAAAATTTTCTAGTTACTACATTAAAGAGTAAAAAGAAGCAGGTAAAATTAATTTTAATAATGTTTTATTTCACCCACTTTATGTTATTTAAAATATAATTTCAACATGTAATCAATATAAAAGTTATTAATGACATATTTTATTCTCTCTTTTTTTTAAATAAAGTCTTCAAACTTTTGTGTGTCTTTTATATGTTCAGCACATCTCAATTTGAACAAGCCATACTTAAAGTACTCAATAGCCATGTGTGACTGGCTAGTGGCTACCATGTTACAGGGCAGCTCTAGAGTAGGGATCAGGAAACTTTTCTGTAAAAGGCCAGATAGTAAATATTTTGGGCTTTGTGGGTCATACAGTTTCTGTCATAACTATTCACTTCCGCCTTTGGAGTGTGAAAGTGGCCACAGACAACATGTGAATGAATGGGTGTAGTTGTGTTTGACTAAAACTTTATATACACAATAGCAAGTGGTAGTCTGGATTTGGCCTGTGGATGGCAGCTTGCAGCCCTCCCGCTGTGGAGTACTGTGTTTAAAAACAGTCTCTGCAGTGCATGTGCTTTATTGTTTCTTCTTGTGTTTGCTGCAAGGATGAGATACATGGATAGAAATACCAGGAGTTCAATGAAACATAGGGGGCTTATAAATAAATACTTGCTTTTTTCTATAACCTATAAACTTATTTCCTTTGATTATAGTGCTGTTAACACTTTGATAACCATTTCTCTAAAACCCTACAAGGGAAACTACGCTTCTCTAAACTTGTATTCATTATGAGAGAATGCCATTCTTATGTCTGGTTATATCTGTATTAGGTTATTGATGATGTTAGTAACAATGAACTTTATGTTACTGCAGCTCACAAATGCTTTTTTACATCTGCAAGAAATTAACTAGTCATCAAATGCTTAGTAGCACAGAAATTCTCAAGTGGTTGCGGGAAATTTTGATCTGCAGGAATAAATTTCTTCTTAAAAATAAGGTAAGCAAAATGACATCTTTAAAAAATGGAAGAATATTTGGAATGGGAATGGGGAGAGATTAAGAAAGTGTTTTATAGCCAAATTAGGTTCTATTTCAGCTCCTCCTTCTCCCCAAGGTTCTCAAAAGGAAATATATATGCAGAGGACGATGGCTGGCAAATCTGCATTTAAAAAATTATTCTGAGGCTTTTGCCTTAAAACCACACTGTTGATGAATTCTATTCCTAGTTGAGTTAAATAGGTCTCTATGGGGCAGGCCTAGGAAAAATGGGGGCTGCTGTAACCAAAGGAGCTTAAGGAGCATATTCTGTCTTTATTTTCAAGTTCATACATAAGACATAACTCATATGTAAAATTTATTTTAACATATAGCTTCTATAATTAATTTAAGAATTCTGTTATGGCATAGATTTAGGAGTACTTGATTTAATGAGTTTTTGTCCAGTTCTAGAATCATACCTCTGAGAAATGGTAAAGACTTAGATCTCATGGCTAGACTGGTTCAGAGAATTATATATCAAGAAGCAAAAGGGAAAAGGTTGAGGGTCCTCAAACTAGGTTTATTTCTATTCCTCCAATAAGGGTTTCACCTCTTGAAAATATCAGGAGACTTCGTCATTGGGGTAGAGTGAAATTTTTTGATTCTGAACTGTTGAAACATAGTGAGGTTGTGGAGGATATGGAAGAGCCTTAAATTTCTTTTGACATATAGTTTCTATAATCAAATCAGTTTAGGAATTCTATTATGATCTAGTTTTAGGAGTACTTGATTTAATGAGTTTTTATCTGGTACTAGAGTCATAGCTGGGAAAAACCTTAAATGTATGAAATGCATATGCTTCTCAGTGTTATATAGCTTGTTATTAATAAATTGTCTCTGTTTAGAAATAGACTAATGGTGAAGTGGGTTTATTCACATTTGACTCATTTGATGTGTTAATGTAGTGGAATTTGGTCTTATTCCAAAGATATGGAAAGAGATTAGACTTCAGACTTTCATGCGCTTGTCTATGGAATAATCTCCAGAATACAAGTATGAGGAATCCAATAATGAATTCCTAGTGTCCTGGTCAGCACAGTCACTCTTGTGACATACTTGGTGTCTATACCAGGGTTAATGACTGGTCCAGAGAACTTAATCTGAAGAGTCAATTTCTAGTTATCCCAACATGACACAGGATAAAATCTTATGGAAAAAAATCTTTGTCATTGAGCTCAAATTATAGTTTTCATACAGTAGATTTATTTCGTTGATGTTTTACTTGTGTTTATATTAGGCTTAATTTATATTTGTAGAATCTACTGTTTCAGATGATTTAGAGAATGGGAAACTGAAAGAAATTTTAAAGACATTTAAGTAAACATTATTTGTCCTAATGGGTTTTTAGTGAATCTCCTTCAAGGTGGGGCATAGAGATTGAGAGGAGAGGTTTTCTAGGAGAGTCTCAAACAGGAAGACAATTCAAATAAGTGTTTATTACTCTTGGTTGTCAGTGCTTCCATAAAGCTTATTTATTTCTTTTTTCTAGCAGGCAGATAGAAGTTCCTGTCACTTTCTGCTTTTTTATGGGGTAGGATGTGATATCCCTTCTAGTGGAAATACCAGTCAAATGTCCATGGATCATGAAGAGTTACTCCGTACTCCTGGAGCCTCTCTCCGGAAGGGAAAAGGGAACTCCTCTATGGTCAGCTTCTTTTATAAATTTCTTGTATCATCATATGTGCTCTATTTGTTTTCTGAATGAACTTTGGTAAACGTCATATAGGTAACATAGCGTAATATTGAAAAACTATGTAGACTTTAGTTCTATCACTGCTATTTGTGGAACTTTGGGCAAGTCCTTAACACCCTTGTTCCTCAGTTCCTCAACTTTAGAATGGAGACAGTAATAATTCCTGCCCCAGAGTTGTTGTGAGGGTTAAATAAATGGATGTGTAAATAGCACTTGACACTTACAAGCTATTTCTCATCAATGTAATTATTATAAACCCCGCCCTCCCATGAAAAAGAAGCAATTCATACCACAGAAGTATAGAAGTTATACCAGCTAACAAAGGTACAGATTTACAGGGATAAAAACAAAGTATTTTGCTTCATGTTAAAGATAAGTGTTTCTGTGATTTGTGTTTGTGTGTATAATTTCTTTTAAATACAAATCATATTTCAAGTAAAAATATCAAATCACTACAGAAGAGTTTATTTTCCAAACCAAAACATTTTTCATCCATAATTTTTAATATAATTTTCTGTTAAGGGAAAACAAAACGTGTAAGCAATATGGTGTTTACTATTGTTTGCTTTACTTGTAGAATTTGCATTTATTTTGTCAATTATTTTCTCCATTTCATGTTTGGGGAATAGTAATTCAGAATCAGGAATATCTTCTACAGTGATATTTAGTTCTTGTTTATGCCCTTGTTTCAGTGAGTGCTGCAGTTTACTTATTTTATTACTTCCCTATAGCAAATAGATAGAATTTCCTGTTACTTCCTTTTTTTTTTTTTTTTTTTTTTTTTTTTTTTTTTTTTTTTTTTTTTTTTTTTTTTTTTTTTTTTTTTTTTTTTTTTTTTTTTTTTTTGTCATTTCTAATTTACTGGGAAGTACATTATATCATTACTGCAGTAGTTTTATGTTATGGTGTTTTATCTGTCCATGTTAGAATCAGTTTACATTTCTGGAATCTGGAATAGGATAATACCTATTTGATTTGACTTGGACAGATAGTAGCATTATATTGGTCGAGATAATCTCATTTCTCATTTGGACAAGATGTTTTGGGGTTTGAAAAATTTCTATAATGATTAAAGGAAAAAGCTCTTGTGAGTTACTGTATGCTGAGATATTTATACACACATGTGCAGTTTATTGCATTGTTGGGTTTAATACATAAAATTTCCCAAGTTACAAATATATGTCTTCCACCCTTGACTCTCAGGATAGCGCAGCAGGATGCAGTGGAACCCCACCAATTTGCCGACAAGCCCAGACCAAACTAGAAGTAGCCTTGTACATGTTTCTGTGGAACCCTGACACTGAAGCTGTTCTGGTTGCCATGTCTTGTTTTCGCCATCTCTGTGAGGAAGCAGATATCCGGTGTGGCGTGGATGAAGTGTCAGTGCATAACCTCTTGCCCAACTATAACACATTCATGGAGTTTGCCTCTGTCAGCAATATGATGTCAACAGGTAAATGTGAATAGTGGTTTTTTTACTTAGTCTGCCTCAAAGCCCCTGGCATCTGATTGTGAGAATGTATTTAAGCTTACTGCTTTGTAAGTTTCAGGGAAAATTTAAGTAGCTTACTTGAAATCCTTTTCTGAACAAAGTAAGATGAAAATAAATAGCATTTGAAATAAATTGTTAGTCTCCCACTAAATTTTTAATATGCTGTACATTTTAAAAATAACTGGCAGTATATGTTACTATCAATTATGATTATGTAATTTACTCTGCCTATGTTGTAGATAGTGAAGTTTTACACACATTGGCATATGTTTTGAATGAATTATAGGTGGAAACAGCTATTTTATGCTAGTCTAAGATAAAAGTCCAAGATAGGTACCTTTCCTGTGAGGTTAGTAAAGGAAATTTTTGGCTTTACCATTTGAAGCATTTGTTCTGCTCCTCCTACTCTGCCTTTTGAGTGGGGCTTATCAGGTTCTCCATTGGCAGGCAGGGGTCTAAGTGCAGTAGCTTGATTTGCTGTTGTATTTGCTTAGGAAGAGCAGCACTTCAGAAAAGAGTGATGGCACTACTGAGGCGAATTGAGCATCCCACTGCAGGAAACACTGAGGTACGCCCTTCGCAACAGAAACACCCCTCCCAGGCCCCCCACCCTCAATTTTGGAAGCCTCTTGTTACATATGTGTGATCAGGAATAGCCTTTGAAGTAAATCCAAGATATGTGCGTATTACAAGTATAATATCTAAGTACTTAATATACATCAAGTTTGAAACTTAGCTGTTGCTGATTGGTGTTTAGTTTTAGACTTAAAGTTGCTTTCAAGTGATAATTGCCTTCATTTTAGGCTTGGGAAGATACACATGCAAAATGGGAACAAGCAACAAAACTAATCCTTAACTATCCAAAAGCCAAAATGGAAGATGGCCAGGTAAGTGTGTAAAGTTGACTGTTGTCCGTTAACTGATCTGCTAAATATATGTACTTCACTTTGGTAATCTTTTGTGTGTCTCTTAGTATAGTAAGCATATAGTTGTCTGAAGACTGATACTTAGTTGTGATTTATCTAGACCTGTACTTTGTAACACGGTAGCCACTAGCTACATGTGACTAACTTAAATCTTAACAAAATTAAGTAAAATTAAAATTTAGTTTCTCAATCATATACTAGCCACATTCCAAGTACTCAGTAGCCACATATGATACTTACTCTATTAGACAGCAGAGAGAGAAAATGTTTCCATCATCACAGAAATACTGAGCAGCACTGCCAGAGACTATTTGTTGCAGAGACCATTTCTTTACCCTTTATTGTTCTTTTTCCCTTCATCAGGGTGTTTCACAAAATTTTCAGAAAAGGAGCAACAGAGGTAGAGAAAAATTAACATGGAAACAATTCATTTTGCTATTTTGTTAGGTGTTCTAATTAAGGAATGTCTTGGGCAGAAGATTGAACTCGTAGATTAAATGAAATTTTAAAATGTGGACAGTTCGTTCAACTATTACTATTGACTGTATTATCTATTACTTTGGAAATTAACGATTAGGTGGTGTTTGTGTGCATTTGATTTGTAATATTCATATTGCTCTCATTTTTAGGTGATTTATAAAAACTGGTTATTCCTCCATTGTTTTTTTCTGTCATGCTTAATAACAATAAGAAAAGAGTTATATTTTTATAAAGCAAAATTGCGTACCTAATACCTTTATTTGGAAGGGACATGTAGCTTTGGAATGAAAGCTTTTGGAGGGAATAACTGTTGAATATATAATTACATACCATACAGTTCACCCATTTGAAGTATCCAATTCAGTGACTGTTTTTTGTATATTCAGAGTTGTGCAACCATCACCACAATTAGTTTTAAAACAATTTCATTAATTGAGGAAAAAACCCTGTACCCTTTAGCTATCTCTGCCTCTAGCCCCCTCCTTCACTTTCTTGCCTCTCTCCCCTCCACTTCTCCAGCCCTAGGCAACCACAAATCTACTTTCTGTCTCTGTAGATTTGCCTATTCTGGATATTTTCTATAGATGGAATTGTAGAATATATGGGCTTTTGTGGTTAGCTTCTTTCACTTAGCATAATGTTTCCAAGGTTCATCTATGTGAAATCACAGCTTTTTTCTTTTGAGATGGAGTCTTGCTCTTGTAGCCCAGGCTAGAGTGCAGTGGCACGATCTCAGCTCACTGCAACCTCCACCTCCCTGGTCCCGGTTCAAGCAATTCTCCTACCTCAGCCTCCCAAGTAGCTGGGTTTACAGGCATGAGCCACCATGCCCAGCTAATTTTTGTATTTTTTAGTAGAGACAGGGTTTCACCATGTTGGCTAGTCTGGTCTTAAACTCCTGACCTAGTGATCTGCCCGCCTCTGCCTCCCAAAGTGCTGGGCTTATAGGTGGGAGCCACCGCACGCAGCCGAAATAAAAGCTTTTTAAAACAAATTTGATACTTGGGTGATTATATTAGTGTAGCTATGACAAAAATAAATCAGTGGTTTTTTAAAAATGTATATGGTAATTTGGGTGTTTGATTTTAATTTTTTTTACACTTTTTGTACTTTTGTCGTGGAAGAAATGTTGGATAAAGAGTAATTTGTCAAGTCTCAACTAATTTAGGTTTAATTCATGCTTTGCACAAAAATTTTGTGTTTAGGCTGCTGAAAGCCTTCACAAGACCATTGTTAAGAGGCGAATGTCCCATGTGAGTGGAGGAGGATCCATAGATTTGTCTGACACAGACTCCCTGCAGGAATGGATCAACATGACTGGCTTCCTTTGTGCCCTTGGGGGAGTGTGCCTCCAGCAGAGAAGCAATTCTGGCCTGGCAACCTATAGCCCACCCATGGGCCCAGTTAGTGAACGTAAGGGTTCCATGATTTCAGTGATGTCCTCAGAGGGAAACACAGATACACCTGTCAGCAAATTTATGGATCGGCTGTTGTCCTTGATGGTGTGTAACCATGAGAAAGTGGGACTTCAGATACGGACCAATGTTAAGGATCTGGTGGGTCTAGAATTGAGTCCTGCTCTTTATCCAATGCTATTTAACAAATTGAAGAATACCATCAGCAAGTTTTTTGACTCCCAAGGACAGGTAAAGTGTTCTCTTCTTTGTTTCACCTTTCCCTATGAATAGATTGACTTGTTTGAAATAATGAAGCCATTTTCTTTCAGATTATTTAAATTAGGCACTCATAGTTTTTAAAAATTGCAGAAAGAAGAGTCATCTCAATGTAGGGGCCAGCTTGCTTCTTAGGAACGCTGGTGTGTAAGTGTGCCTGAGGGTATAAATGCCTGTGTATGCACATGAGTGTCTGCGTTTATCTATATGCTTGTTTGGTTGTGTGCCTGTGTGCCTGTTTGTGTGTTTAGGTCAGTCAGTTTCATCTCTCTAGCAGGTATGTCTTCTGTGCATTGATGGCAAATCGTTAATGTATTTGTTCTTTCTATAGGTTTTATTGACTGATACCAATACTCAATTTGTAGAGCAGACCATAGCTATAATGAAGAACTTGCTAGATAATCATACTGAAGGCAGCTCTGAACATCTAGGGCAAGCTAGCATTGAAACAATGATGTTAAATCTGGTCAGGTAAGTGTTCTGCTGAAATGTAGCAGAAACATATTTTAAGAGATAAGAAAAACCTCTTACACATTGATATTGGTAGTAATTGATAAACTAATTCGCCATTCTTTACTGCACACAAACTAGGGTGTGACAATAAGGTAACCAGAAGTTATGTATGTTCATAAATATCTTAACAAAGATATTTATGAGATTAATAAATATCTTACTGTTTTCAAACTTACACATTTAGTCCATTTTATTTGACAAAGTATTTTTAATGCCTTCTCTTCTGTCTATATCTGATCTTTTTTTTATTGTTTCTTTGTCTATATAGATACGTTCGTGTGCTTGGAAATATGGTCCATGCAATTCAAATAAAAACGAAACTGTGTCAGTTGGTTGAAGTAATGATGGCAAGGAGAGATGACCTCTCATTTTGCCAAGAGATGAAATTTAGGTGAGTTCTCAAAAGAGCAATATAGGGTCTTGTAAATCTTAATATGTTAAATGAGGTACAGAAAAAGAGTAAGTATCTGGTTATTGGTAGAAGGAAGACAAAAAAAAAAAGCAGTTTACATCTTTGTTTTTCTCTATATCTCTCCTCAAATTTCCCTAAGCTTTGTGCCTATGGCAGTACTCCCTTTTTCTAAAACTGTGCTATACTTGAGCTAAGATTTGATTCTGTTTCCCATCTGATACCATAACTAAGGGCCATTATGGAGACTAAATGTCCACATTGCTTGTTCCATTTTGATTTTTGTGTCTGTGATAGCAATATCTCTTTTATAAAGTTATCATGTTACTTGGGTTATCTGGCAAATTATTTACACTATAAGAAATCTTACATGACTAAAGGAGTATGTGTGTGTGTGTCTTCAAAAAAGTTGTTTGCTGTTTCTCTTTTCTCCATCATTCTATAGGAATAAGATGGTAGAATACCTGACAGATTGGGTTATGGGAACATCAAACCAAGCAGCAGATGATGATGTAAAATGTCTTACAAGGTAAATAAGAGAATGACCTATTAGTGGGTTTTACTGTAAGAATTATCACTACTTCATTACAGCTTTATACTTGTATTTTATGCATATTTAAACTTTTTAGATGTGAACCTTTTGTGTTTGAAATATATGAAGACACTAATTTTTATTACTACTTTTTTTGACTGATAGACTTTCACTAAAAATAAATGAGAGAACAATATGTTTGGGAAGTTAGTGTTGTCAGTTTATGAAGAATAGTCTACAGTTATTGGGAAATAAGATACATAAAGTCTCAGATTGAATTTATGTTATGATTAGATAGATAAAGATAAGGGTATTATGTGAGGAACTCATTGTGCTGAATCTTGCGAAGAAATAATTGATTTTCTCATTCAAGCACTAGAGACAGGAAAAAAAGGAAGTAATTAAGTCTGCTTTAATGATAAATACTTATTGACATATATCGGAAAGTGATAAAACACTGTGGACTGTATAATAAGCATTCACATATGTTTCTTTGACCAAACCTAGCTTTATAATACAACCATTTCTCAATATCTTTAAGGGATTAGTTCTAGAACCACCCCTCAAAACCCTGCCCACACCTCACTCCCATAAACATTAAAATCCACAGATGCTCAAGTCCCTGATATAAAATGTCATAGTATTTGCATATAAACTATGCACATTCTCTCATATACTTTAAATTATCTTTAGATTACTTATAATATCTAATACAGTATAGATGTTATATAATATACCATATTGCTTAGGGAATAATGACAAAGAAAAAAATCTGTACATATTGAGTACCTATGAACAGGTGAAACCCTACCTTTTTTCTCCTCAAATATTTTCAGTCTGTGGTTTATTGAATCCATGGATATAGAACTCACTGATACAGCGGGCCAATTGTACATACTTGTGACTTAAGGTAGTCATTTTGCCAAGATTACTATGTAGAACGTTAGTATTCTCCCCATTTGAGATGTTTCTGTATTCTGGGGTCTGCATATTGACTCAAAGTATTTGGGTTGTGCTAATAATTTGTTTACTGAAGTAGGTAGTTCCTAAAGTTTGTATCTGTTAATAGGAGGTTTATTTGAGGGGAAGTGAAAGAACCTGAAAGATTTCTGGTCTCTAATTTTTTTTTTTTTTTTTTTTTTTTTTTTTTTTTTTCAGAGATTTGGACCAGGCAAGCATGGAAGCAGTGGTTTCACTTCTAGCTGGTCTCCCACTGCAGCCTGAGGAAGGAGATGGTGTGGAATTAATGGAAGCCAAATCACAGTTATTTCTTAAGTAAATTTCAGTCACCAAAAACCACAAAGCAAAAAGCAAATAAATCCCCTTCACGCACACAAAAACAGAGACTATTCCCCACGACAGAAGTAGGATAGGAAAATGACTGTTTTTTGATTTTTAAAGAAAATAATATGATCAGTAAAATTTTGCTTATAATAAAACCCAGATTGCTTCATTAAATCATTTACAAAAATGACATTGTCTAAGCTGTCTGGGCCACAGATTTTATATCTAACCATTAAAAGTGACACATTTACCAGGAAACATTGCATCTATTTGATGCTTATGTTAATGAAAGGTATACTAGGCTATATCAGGTGAAATCATGTCCAACACAGCACACTTCATAATGAGCCTGGCTGATTATCCCGAGAGAGGAGAGAAGCAGTTAACTGAGGGCCAGTCACACCATGCACATGTGATTGTTTTGGAATGTCTGGTTACCTTTCTAGTTGATATGGACTTTGCTGTGTAAAGGTCATTCTTTTTATTTCTCAGATACTTCACATTATTTATGAACCTTTTGAATGACTGCAGTGAAGTTGAAGATGAAAATGCACAAACAGGTGGCAGGAAACGTGGCATGTCTCGGAGGCTGGCATCACTGAGGCACTGTACAGTCCTTGCAATGTCAAATTTACTCAATGCCAACGTAGACAGTGGTCTCATGCACTCCATAGGTGAGATCAAATGAAAATTTCATATAGAAATACAATATCTAGAGAACTGGCATGTAAGATAAGCAAAAAATTACTCCAGCAAGGCCATGTTAGTAAATTTGCATCTGTTTGTCCACACCAGGTTTGGGTTACCACAAGGATCTCCAGACAAGAGCTACATTTATGGAAGTTCTGACAAAAATCCTTCAACAAGGCACAGAATTTGACACACTTGCAGAAACAGTATTGGCTGATCGGTTTGAGAGATTGGTGGAACTGGTCACAATGATGGGTGATCAAGGAGAGCTCCCTATAGCTATGGCTCTGGCCAATGTGGTTCCTTGTTCTCAGTGGGTAAGTGCATATAGAGTGGGAAAGAAAAATGCCTAGTACATAGCAAATCCTTCAGAATATATTTGTTCAATAAATGTTTGTTGAATGAATTGATAAAATTTTAGAGCCAGAAGAAGTCTTAGATGTTTAGTTAGGTGACTTTTCAACTGCAGGGAAGTGGTTGGCACTCCTTGACCTGACTAGTGAGTCTATATCATTTTATCCCACTGAAAATTCTGTTTAAACACTGATTAAGAATCACTGATCTGGAGAGAGATCCAAGATGGCCGATTAGCAACAGCTCAGGGATGTAGCTCCCAGTGAAAGCGCAGAGAACGAGTGGACGCCGCACTTTCCGACGAATTTTTGTTGCCCACAGACCGGGAGATTCCCGGCAGAGGAGCCACATGGGTCGCCAGTGCGACTCTTTTGGCCGGTGCAGCTGTTTTGCCGGTGCCCCAGCACGGCGCTTCCTGGCGCGGAGTATATGGACGGACCGCTTGGCTGGTCCCATCCCCACAAGGAAAACAGCAATTGGAAGCGCCGAGGACTGAGAGTTTCACAGCAAGTACAGCGAACCCCAGAAGGTCCGGCTCTGTGGGGAATGGGCATCTGCCAAAGGAAAACTAAGAAACAGAAAAAACTTCATCACCGGGCGGAGAGAGATCCAAGATGGCTACGTAGCAGCAGCTCAGGATTGTACCTCCCAGTGAAAGCGCAGAGAGCGAGTGGATGCCGCAATTGCCGACGAATTTTTGATGCCCACAAACTGGGAGATTCCCGGCGAAGGAGCCACATGGGTCGCCAGCGTGACACTTTTGCCCAGCGTGGCTGTTTTGCCGGCGCGCGGCGCTTCTTGCTGTGGAGTATACAGGACTTGGTGCCCTTTTAGTCGGGCTCGGCCGGTCCCGTTCCCACAAGGAGAAGAGCAGTTGGAAGTGCTGAGGACTGAGAACAAGCACAGCTGAACCCGGGAAGGCCCAGCTCTGTGGGGAAGGGGCGCCCCCCGAAGGAAAGCTAAGAAACAGAAAAAACTTAATCACCAAGCCGGACGTCCACTCAGAGACCCAATCTGAAAGTCGGCAATTACAAAGATGACAGGTGGATGGATCCACAAAGATGGGAAGAGATTAGTGCAAGAAGGCTGGGAACACCCGAGATCAGAATGCCTCTCCTCCTACAGGGGATCGCAGCTCCTCATCAGCAAGAGAGCAAGGCCTGACGGAGGATGAGTGTGATGAACTCACAGAATCAGGCTTCAGAAGGTGGATAATAAGAAACTTCTGTGAGCTAAAAGAATATGTTCTCAGCCAGTGCAAAGAAACTAAGAACCTTGAAAGAAGATTTAACGAAATGCTAATGAGAATGGACAACTTAGAGAAGAATATAAGTGAATTGATGGAGCTGAAAAACACAACACAAGAACTTCACGAAGCATGCACAGGTTTCGGCAGCCGAATTGACCAAGCAGAAGAAGATATCAGAGGTCGAAGATCAACTCAATGAAATAAAACGAGAAGGCAAGATGACAGAAAAAAGGGTAAAAAGGAATGAACAAGGTCTCCAAGAAATATGGGACTATGTGAAAAGACCTAATCTACGTTTGATAGGTGTACCTGAATGTGACAAAGAGA
>PVKP010038793.1:0-2500 GCA_004027715.1 Plecturocebus donacophilus
TGATCCACCCACCTCAGCCTTCCAAAATGCTGGGATTACAGGTGTGAGCCACCATGCCCAGCCAAAAGCCACTTACTGTCAAGAAAGCAGGGTGCCAGCACAGGTCTTGTCCCTGCAGACAGTACACCCACCAGGGGGAAGGTCTTTCACCTTCCGCATGATGACCTAGCCTGGCCTTCAAACCAGGGGTTCGTGTGTGGCTCTCTCGAGTCAGCCCAGAGTGGTCCAGAAGCAGTTAGGCTGGCAAGCTCCCCTCCAGTGACAGCATGTGTCTGTACTTGGGGAAAACAGCCAACTGGGAATGGATGTTTCCTTAGAGGTTGCCAGAGCCTGTGACTAAGCAGGGACCCAGCCAGATCCAGCTCATCTCCCTGCCTCCCTGTGTCTGCCCAATACCCGGGGAACTTCCATCCTGACTGACGGCGGAGGTGTCAGAGGCTGGGCCTGACCACAGGCTTCTCGTAGGAGTTCTAGGACACCGAGGGGTTGACACGGTGCTCAGCTGCCAACCCACCCCAAACTCCCAGACAGTCCAGGTGGGCACGATTGATGGGCAAATTTTCTGGTGGAGAAGAGACAACACTTGATGATCCTGGAGAAGCCAGACCATGAGTTTCACTTTGGGATCCTGGCTTAGGCTAAACAACACAGGTTAAGAATCGGAGTCCACAGTCAATCCCCGCCACTGTTCTGGTTCTCAGTGGTAAGCTCAGGCTGTGCCAGGATGACCAAGGCTTAAACACAGTAACAGGCATCACGCATTAATGCCCTCACCTGTAAGCTGAGATAATAACACACACTGGAAAAGCTACAGGATCATTCAAGAGCTAAATGATGTCAATTGCCTAGCACTGGGCCTGACAGCACAAACTTAGGAAATAGCAATTCCTTTATTCCTACCTTCTGTTTCTTTCCCTGAAATAGGAGCTCACTCTGTTGCCAAGGCTGGTGTGCAGTGGCACAATCATGGCTCACTGCAGCCTCAAGCTCCTAAGGCTCAAGTGATCCTCCCACCTCAGCCTCCTGAGTAGCTGGGGCTACAGGTGCGTGCCACCACACCTCACTAAGTTTTTATTTTTATTATTTATTTTAGAGATGTGGTTTCACTATGTTGGCCAGGCTGGTCTCAAACTCCTGACCTCAGGTCATCTGCCCACCTTGGCCTCCCAAAGTGCTGGGATTACAGGCATGAGCCACCGTGCCTGGCCAAGTTTTTATTTTTTTGTAGACAGGGTCTCACTTCTGAAAGAGAACCATGGGGAAGAAGAGAGGTTTGAATGAAGGAATGTGAGGTGTCTGGTTCTGTGGGATACGAGCCTCTCCTCTGTCATCCCAGAAAAACCTCCCTACTCCCTACGTGACTTCAAGGCTGTCAGGACCAGCTTTATGTTTGGGAATTAATGTTGCCTAGGCTGGCATGCAGTGGCATGATCATCACTCACCGCAGCCTCAAACTCTGGGGCTCAAGTGAACCTCCCACCTCAGCCTCCTGAGTAGCTGGGACCACAAGTGTGTACCAGGCTGGAGTGTACTCACCACAATCTCTGCCTCCTGGGTTCAAGCAATTCTCCTGCCTCACGAAAATTTAATTTGAATTAAATTCCTGGTTTTGATTATTAATGTGAACTGGACATTGTGGCTATTGCAGTAACTCTGTCCTGGTAACCAGATGGAATCCAAGGCAAAGATTTACAGACAGCTGCTTTATGACTGAACGCTGCTTCTTGACTGTGGAAACCCTGCTTGTTCAACGCAAATTTCACTTGCAAAGCACCAGGTAAAATTAGTGTCTACCACACAGTGCTTGATACAGCAGCCATTAAGACTGTCGTTAATTAAGTTGGTATTTCCTTAGAGAAAGGCAGATAGGAGCTGAATGTGAGGCTTTTTTTCCTTTGAGATAGGGTCTCATTCTGTCACCCAGACTGGGGTGCAGTGGAGCAAACACAGCTCACTGCAGCCTTGACCTCCCAGGCTCAATGCTCCTGCCTCAGCTTCCTAACTGCGACCCCAGGCACATGCCTGGCTAATTTTTATTATTTGTAGAGAGAGGGTCTCCCTGTGTTGCCCAAGCTGGTCTCAAACTCCTGGGCTCAGGCGATCCTCCCACCTTGCCCTTCCAGAGTGCTGAGATTCCAGGCATGAGCCACACTGCACCAGCCAAATGGGAGGCTTTCCTAGCAGTCAAGTTGTTTGGGATGGCCCAAGTAGAAGGCTTGGGAGGCAGCAAGTTCCTCTTCTGTGGAGATACTGACTTGGGAGGGTTGTGAAGGAAACTGAGTTCCACATGTGTGAGTGAGCCTGAGAATCTGATTCCAGTTGACTGCTCATGGTCTCAACTCTCCCTCTCGACAGAGGTGACTTCTGCCCTGGCCTGTTTCAATCCCACATTTCCTTTACTTTTTTTTCTTAAATGAGACAAGCTCTTGCTCTGTCACCCATGCCAGAATGCAGTGGCACAATCATGGCTCACTGCAGCCTTTATCTCCCCAATGGCTTG
>PVKP010038793.1:7500-23039 GCA_004027715.1 Plecturocebus donacophilus
TTAGCTCTTCTGACCTGAAGACGGCTTCCTCTTAACCTTTTTGAAGGATCTCTTCCGCTGTAGGCGGGACTGAGCCGGCCTCCGGGTGTCTTAACACGATGCTGGACTTGGCCCGCACGACCACTTAAGCCAAAGCTATTTTTAGCCGTCTTCTAGGACGGTGGTTCTTAAAGTCTGCTGTGTGTCAGAATCACCTGAAAGCTAATAAAGAACAGAGGCCTGGGCTCATTGAAGAATCGTGAGACCGGGGTTTCCGCATTTTTACCAAGTGAATCGAATTAAACCTAAGTTTGAGAACCCAGGAGGTGCCTGCGTTGCCCTTTAATTACGACGCCCAAGAGGGAGATAATTTTAAAGGGGAATCCAAATTTATCATTGAAGTTCTCACTTCCAGTTTCCTGTACATCCAGTTCACTTGAAAAATAAATAGAAAGCTCCTGGATTTATGGCTACTTCCCATATGCTTCGCAAGTTGATAATATCATAAGTTAAAAGGCGAGTTTTTAACTTTGTATATTTTCAACTTGCACTGGGTTCCCACAGGCGACCCCATTATAAGTTGCCAACAACTCTGCTGGGTGCTGCTGGGGATACCAAGATACGTGACAAGTGGCACTTGAGATGGGACAGAAACGAGTAAACTTAAGACAGACAGGTGGAGGTGATGAAGGTCTATGGTGAGGTGTGGGGGAGGGGCAGCTGACAGGGAAGAATGATGTCCAGGGAGTGGTTGAGGTGTTTTCTTGTTTGTTTTTGTGAGACAGAGTTTCGCTCTTGTTGTCCAGGCTGGAGTGCAATGGTGCAATCTGAGCTCACCGCAACTTCCGCCTCCTTGGTTCAAGCGATTCTCCGGCCTCAGCCTCCTGAGTAGCTGGGATTACAGGCATGCGCCACCACGCCCAGCTACTTTTGTATTTTTTAGTAGAGACGGGGTTTCTCCATGTTGGTCAGACTGGTCTTGAACTCCCAAACTCAGGTGATCCACTTGCCTCGGTCTCCCAAAGGGCCAGGATTATAGGCATGAGCCACTGTGCACGGCCTGTGGTTGAGTTTTGGTAGGACTTCCAGATATTCGACATATTTATTGAGCTAGGTACTGGAAATACAGTGATGAACAAACACAGAAGTCCCTGGTCTCATGGAAATTACTAAATATTTTACTGCACTCCCTTCTTATAAGGCATCTTAAAATAGTGATGAACACACAAGAAAAATGGGGATTGTGGGGTACTTGTGTTAGGGAAGAGGGGACCAATTTCATTTTATTTTTTTTTGAGACAGTCTCATTCTGTCGCCCAGGCTGGAGTGCAGTGGTGTGATCTTGGCTCACTGCAAACAATTCCTGGGCTCAAGCAATCCTCCTGCCTCAGCCTCCTGAGTAGCTGGGATCCACAGGTGTGGGCTATGACACCTGCCTAATTTTTGTATTTTTAGTAAAGATGGGGTTTTGCCATGTTGGCCAGGTCTGGAACTTCTGACCTCAGGTGATCCACCCACCCTCAGCCTCCCAAAGTGCTGGGATTATAGGTTTGAGCCACCACTCCTGGCCCAGAAGATTTTTTTTTTTTTAAGGAAGTGGAATCTTGTGCCTCAGATGGAGTGCAGTGGCTCCATCGTGGCTTACAGCACCCTCAACTCCTGGGCTCAAGTGATCTCCCATCTCAGCCTCCTGAGTAGCTGGGACTACAGGTGCACAGCACCAGGCCAGCTAGATATTTGAGCACGGGAGTGAAACGATTAAGACTTTGATTTTGGGGAATGGTGCTTTGGAGGTGTCGCTGACTACCTAAGTTAGATAATGGAATAGAACGACGAGGAGGAGCAGGTCAGGAGGGTAGTTGAGCTGCCAAGTTCTTCACGTCCTGACTTGATGTCTCTGATAAGGAAGAAGGAGGCGGCAGAGGATGGTTCTAAAAGTTTATTTTAGTGAACTCAAGTGCCACTTGGGATGAGGGATGGAGGGAGGGGAGCAGGATAAATGGACAATTGGGTTTGTGGAACCCATGGAATGCCTAACAACTGGGAATGCAGTTTGGGAGTCCCAAAGATTCAAGATGTGGGAGTGAGAGTTGAAGATCCAGAAGTGGATGAAGCTGCCTGACCTCAGGTTCTGAGCGGGTCTGACAGGTTTAAGTTTCCGGGCAGACGGGTTCATCTTTTTTGAAACAGAGTCTTAACTCTGTCACCAGGCTGGAGTACAGTGGCACAATCTCAGCTCACTGCAACTTCTGCCTCCCAGGTTCAAGCAATTCTCCTGCCTCAGCCTCCCGAGTAGCTGGGACCATAAGTGCACACCACCGTGCCCAGCTAATTTTTGTATTTTTAGTAGAGACGGTTTCACCGTGTTGGCCAGGATGGTCTCGACTTCTTGACCTCATGATCCGCCTGCCTCGGCCTCCCAAAGTGCTGGGATTACAGTTTGTCTTTTCCCTCACTGGCAGCTACGTGCCTGCCTGCCAGAAATAGGCTCCACTTCTCATTTGTGAGTTTAGATTGGAAACAAGCTCCCCTGGGGGTGGCTGAAATTTTGGTCAGACCTTGAGTGAGACCCAGAGGGGAGCCTTTGAATATTGGAATAACGAGAGTGATTGCTGGATGCAGAGTTGGATCACTTTCACCCCATCACTTTCCTAACTGTTCCAAGCTGAAATGCCCAGGGCCAGCTGCTACTTTTGTTGAAAAACGCACACTTTGAAGAGACCTTCCAAACAGGCTTTGTGTGAGCAACATGGCTGTTTATTCACCTGGGTGCAGGTGGGCTAAGGCCAGCATTAACAAAGGGCAGTGGGATAGGAGTTGGTTTTACAGGTTTGGGTAGTTTTGGGGGGGCGGGGGTATTGCAGAGTAAGTTCAGTTACAGTGGTGGGGGTAGGGGCAAGGGAGTATACATGACCACAAGTCACAATGGCAGGGTTGGGTGAGGGGCTTGTTGGCTTGTCCGGGGAAGTTCTGTTCCTGGGCAATTAGGGACAATGGCAAACGCTGGATGGGGGTGGGAGACATCAGCGGAGGCAAGCAGGAGTCAGACTTTCAGGCTCCAGGGTTGCATATGGAGAGCTGACAACTTCACTACTTGTTCTTCTGATGATCCTGGTATGAAGCAGTGATTTCTCAAACTGTTTGGTATCAAAATTACCTGGGGAAGATGGCAAAAATGCCAAGGCCTAAGCCCTATTCCGCTCCCAGGAGCCTAGTCCTGGGTAGGCTTCGTTAGCTCAGCAGGTGATTCTGATACACCTAAGCTGGAGAACCGGTGTGAAGATACTGGAGCCCGAGATGACAGATCCGACTCACCTATGAGGGATGGAGCCTTCGCAATGCTCATTCCCGTGCCCACCTGTTAGGCAGCTCCTCATCCTGCCTTAGGCCCCAGCCAGAAGTTGCTACGCTGATTCCCCATCCCTGCAGGGAGTTGATTGCCCTGCCCCCATCTTCCCTTTGCACCAGGGGCTCCTGTGACAGTCTTCGCTCTTAAAGCATCTCATTACCAGTCTCCTACAGAGCCAGCAGGGGTCTTCCTGCAACCTCAGTTACTGGGAGGGGCCATTGCTAGGCACTCAGTGTGTGTTTATAGTTTTTAAAGCTGCAGGTTGAAGGTAAGGCTGCTATTACCAGTCCAGCTGCCTGATGGAGTCAAGCTTGTTCTTCATCTTTCAGGAGGGTTTTGAAGTACCCTGAGGATCACAGCCTCTATAGACATAAATTCTCCCCATTTGAAAGTGGACCTCTGGAATGAAGGTCCATAATTCTACCAGAATGACACCGATACAAATACAATGCTTGTATCTTGCTTCGGCAACTTCAGTAAAAAGAAGCCCTGTGCGGTATTTTTGCAGGATAGCATGTGAATCCTTTACATGCACATTTCATCCTAAAAGTCCTTTCTCTGTGCCTCTTTTTAGAACAATGCTAAAGTAGCCGTGCTAGGGGCCTCTGGAGGCATTGGGCAACCCCTTTCGCTACTCCTGAAGAACAGCCCCTTGGTGAGCCGCCTGACCCTCTATGATATCGCGCACACACCCGGAGTAGCCGCAGATCTGAGCCACATCGAGACCAAAGCAACTGTAAAAGGTACTGGGTGCGCTGACCCTAGAGCCCTGCATCCTCTCCCCAGTCGGCCAGGATCTGAGTTTTAAGTAAGATTCTTAGATGAAGCTAGACACTTAGAGACTTGGGGCTTCCGTGTTTGTTTTACTTTTAAATTTTACAAGTGATTACACCGTTTAGACTTGGGTCTATTAAAATTGAAACAGCAGTGTCTTAGAAATTTGAGGGAGCCTAATCATCCCATTTTCTACTTTTTCTTTATTTTTATTCTATTTTATTTTGAGACGGAGTCTCGCTCTGTCACCCAGGCTGGAGTGCAGTGGCGTGATCTCAGCTCACTGCAGCCGCCACCTTCCGGATTCAAGTGATTCTCCTGCCTCAGCCTTCTGAGTAGCTGGGATTACAGGTGTGAACCACCACACCTGGCTAATTTTTGTATTTTTAGTAGAGATGGGGTTTCACCATGTTGGTCAGACTGGTCTTGATCTCCTGACCTCAAGATCTGCCTGCCTCAGCCTCCCAAAGTGCTGGGATTACAGATGTGAGCCACCATGGCTGACCCCATTTTCTACTTTTTCTAATTTGGAATGTAGTATGAGGATGGGGAAGAGGGAAGTGTCGGGAGCTCTGGTGAGGATGTAGCGGCAGTAAGGTGGTGTTCCCAGCTGCAGGCCACCTTCCCTTCATCCCAGGGTTATCTTGACAGCTTCTCAGAAAGCATAACCTCTTAGAGAAATCTGCCCATCCAGTGAAGGCAGTGTTGGATATCCAGTAAATGTTGTTAAAGAAATCATTCATTGGTCTCCGTGCAGGCTCATGCCTGTAATCCCAGCACATTGGGAGGCCAAGTCAGGAGGATTGCTTGAGCCCAGGAGTTCAAGACCAGCCTGGGCAACATGACCAACCCCATCTCAACAAAAAAATACAAAAATCAGCCGGGTGTGGTAGTGGGCAATTGGGAGGCTGAGGTGGGAGGATTACTTGAGTCCAGGAGGTTGAGGTTCCAGTGAGCCCTGATGACACTACTGCATTCCAGCCTAGGTGAGAGGGCGAGACCCTGTCTCAAAAAAAAAAAAAATCATTCATAATTATATGTATGTATATATGCTGCTTATTTAACCTTCACTAATATATATATATATATATATATATTTTTTTTTTTTTTTTTTTGAGACAGAGTGTCTTGCTCTGTCTCCCAGATTGGAACATAGTGATGCGATCTTGGCTCACTGCAACCTCCCCTTCCTGTCCTGGATTCAAGTGATTCTCCTGCCTCAGCTTCCTGAGTAGCTGGGACTACAGGCATGTGCTACCATGTTTGGCTAATTTTTGTGTTTTTAGTAGGGACAGGGTTTCACCATGTTGGCCAGGCTGGTCTCAAACTCCTGACCTGAAGTGATTCACTTACCTCGGCCTCCCAAATTGCTGGCATTACAGGTGTGAGCAACTGCGCCCAGCCCAAATCCTTGATTAAATCATTATTAAAGCTGTAAGTTATCATTTATTATAGCCCTACTGTTGACCATTGGCTGTTTCTTATTTTCTTCTATAGATATAGATTTATTAACGTAAGTGGCAGTACAGATCTTTATCTTTACATCGTTTCTTAGAGTTCTGAACATAGAGTTAGTAGTTATAAATATTGAAAGCTTTTACTGTGAAGTTCCAAATTGCTGTCGAGAAAGGTTCTACCAATTTCTTTCCCTGCGGACAGCATATGAGGATACCATGTCTGATGGTGTTTACATGAGTCTGCAGTTGGTGTAAACAACTGGAGAGGCTGCCTGACAAATCATATGTTCATGCACCTTCCAGAGTTCTCTGAACGGCTTTACCCATTTTCTTTTTTTGTTTGTTTGTTTTTGTTTTTGTTTTTGAGACAGAGTTTTGCTCTTGTTGCCCAGGCAATGGCAAGGTCTTGGCTCACAGCAACCTCCACCTGCGTTCAAGCAATTCTCTTGCCTCAGCCTCCCAAGTAGCTGGGATTGCAGGCGCCCACCAGCCTACCTGGCTAATTTTGTATTTTTAGTAGAGAGATGAGGTTTCTCCGTGTTGTTCAGGCTGGTCTTGAACTCTCGACCTCAAGTGATCTGCCCGCCTTGGCCTCCCAAAGCACTGGAATTCCAGGCATGAGCGACCATGCCTGGCCAGGTTTGCCCATTTTCTTATGGGCCGTATATTCGAGTTTCTGAAACCTCCTGCAATCAGGAAAAAGTCAGGATCAAAGCAGATTTTGGATATTGTAGCAAATTTCCCTGAAATCTTTGAAAACATACCTTTTCCTTCAGATGATAGGAGTGAACGAAATGGTAATATTTAGAGTCTGTCAGCACAGGGCGTTTTCTTTCCTGGGCTTCAGTGCCTTCTGTTCAAGGAGTTTAGGCTGACAAACTGGCTCATGCTTGTAATCCCAATGGATCCAAGGTGGGTGGATCACTTGAGGTCGGGAGTTCAAAACCAGCCTGGCCAACATGGTGAAACCCCTTCTCTACTAAAAATACAAAAATTAGCCAAACATCGTGGTTCATGCCTGTAATCCCAGCTACTTGGGAAGCTGAGACAGGAGAATCACACAAACCCAGGCGGTGGAGGCTGCGGTGAGCCGAGATCACACCATTGCACTCCAGCCTGGGTGACAGAGCGAGACTCCATCTCAAAAGAAAAAGGAGTTTTCATCAGGATGGTGGTGAGGGGAGTGAGCAGCTCCTCGAATTCTAACCAGAGTAAGAATACCAAGAGTGACTTACAAGTGCTCATGAGTAGGATGAAGACAAGCAGTGGCTCAGCTGGCTTTTGTGGAAACCTGGAGGGCTGACCCATCCTGGATGAGGCCTGGGCAGGGAGAGGCTAGGGAAAGCAGGTAAAAGGGGAGGGTTCCTGCCACGGGGATTGTCTGCTCACAGGGCAGCAGTCATCAACAGAAGGAAGTCATGTTACAGGCAGGGCCTTCTAGCCTTTCTTGAGGCCATTAGTAGGCATTAAGGCCAGAGGCTGAGCTTTCCAGGCCTCTCTGAATCAGAAGAGGTGAAATTTCTCTTGTGGGATGTTTGTTCCAGGCTACCTCGGACCTGAACAGCTGCCCGACTGCCTGAAAGGTTGCGATGTGGTAGTTATTCCGGCTGGAGTCCCCAGAAAACCAGGTTTGTGTTTGAAAGCCTTGTCTGGTACCTCCCCAGGTGAAGATGTTGGATTAAATCTATTTTCTATTAAAAATGGATTTAATCTTATTGCTTCATTGCAGGAAAAATGGCACCAGCTCCTGTTGCCTGTGGGGCAGAGGTCACATCTCTTGGTTGGCCTGGGGTCAGAGTCCTCTTGCCATTCCCCTTGTGCCTCTGTGCACAGAATGCCCTTCCCTCTCCTCGGCCCCAGTCTACCTTGGGGGTTCTTATTAATCCTTGATGGTCCTTCTCAGATGTTGTCCTCCCTGCTTCCCTTCCCCGATCCACTCCCACAGACCTCTCTTCTGGCACTCATCTTACTGGGTCGTTTACCCTACAAGAGAGACTGACTTGAAACGGGGACCTTGAGTGGCTAAATTTCCTGTAACAGCTGGCATTCAGTACATGCCTCCTGTCTGGAAATGTGTCGTGTTCTCTGTTAACATCTCACACTGGATCATTTCTAGGCATGAGCCGGGACGACCTATTTAACACCAACGCCACGATTGTGGCCACCCTGGCTGCTGCCTGTGCCCAACACTGCCCTGAAGCCATGATCTGCGTCATTGCCAATCCGGTGAGTGTGGCAGTGCCCAGCTCGCGCAGCTGTGGCAGGCACATAAGCGCTGGCAGTGCGTGAGAAGCTTATGATTTGCAGCAGAGGCTGCTGAGGTGCTGGGGGGTTGGGGGGTACACAGGTGAATGAGCTGAGCTGGAGAGGTCAGGTGCACTAACCAGAGGCCCGTCTGTGCATTTCCTGAGGACTCCTCCCTGCATGAACTAAAGGAGAGCTGTAACAGCCAACCAGCTAGCCTCGGGCTTTGGGCAGATCGCATCTCTCTCTGCTTTAGTTTCCCCACCTGAAGAGAAGTGTATCCTCAAGGCTCCTTTCAGCCGGGATTGTGGTGGCCTGCTGATTCCCTTTTTGTCATACAACAGCCCCTACTTATCCAAGGGAAGTGCCTTCCAGGAGCCCTACGGTGCCTGAGACTGTGGGTAGTACTGAACCCTGTATGTACCATGTGTTCTCCTAGGCAGATACACCTGTGATTAGTTAGTTTATAAACAAGGCACAGTGAGAGATTAACAACAACTCATAATAAGACAATCATAACAAGATACTATAATAAAAGTGATTTCCTTCCCTTTCGTCAGGAGCTTTTACCTTCTCGCTTAAGGGAGGTACTTTATGGCTTCTCTGCTTTACCCAAATTGCCAGCATCACGACTCTTGTGCTTTGGGGCTATTAGAAAGTGAAATAAGGCAACTGGAACACAAACATTGTGATCCTCAATGGCTGTTCTGATAACCAAGATGGCTTCTAAGTGACTCGGGCAGGTGGTGTAGATGGCATGGGTATGCTGGGCAGAGGGTTGGCCCCTGTCCTGGGTGGGATGGAGCAAGAGTTCATCCTGCTACTCGGGATGGCATGCAGTTTATTTTTTTGTTTGTTTGATTTTTTTTTTTTTTTTGAGATGAAGTCTTGTTTGCTTGCCAAGGCTGGAGTGCAGTGGCGTGATCTCGGCTCATTGCAACCTTTGCCTCCCAGGTTCAAGCGATTCTCTTGCCTCAGCCTCCTGAGTAGCTGGGATTACAGGCAAGCACCACTACACTCAGCTAATTGTTGTATTTTTAGTAGAGACGGAGTTCCACCATGTTGGCCAGGCTGGTCTCAAACTCCTGACCTCAGGTGATCTGCTGGCCTCGGCCTCCCAAAGTACTGGGATTACAGGTGTGAGCCACTGTGCCTGGCTGGTTTAAAACCCATGAATTCTTTATTTCTGGAATTTTCCATTTAATAATTTCAGACCTCAGTTGACTGCTGGTAATTAAAACAGCAGAAAGTAAACCATGGATAAGGTGGGACTCCATTCTTCTCAGGATTTGCATTCCTGGTCCCCTGTCATCCCCATCCCCTCACTCACACACAATCTTGGGCACACACAACCACCCCAGGCCCCACTCACTGGTTTTTGCAGGTAGCTGCTTACTCAGAAACGTTGAGTGCCGCGCCCTCATTAAGAGGGCGGCCATGGTCCCCCAGTCGGACCTTCAGGGCCTCATGCTCGCTTGCTGAACAGCAGCTGGAGACGAGGGTCCTGCCTTCCCCACAAGCTCGCCCTCCTTGGGGTGGCGGGTCACACATAGAGAGCTGCTGTTCCCTCTGTTGGGGAGCTAAGCAGTGCCTGATAGAAGCCTTGCTATTATGTCCCCTTCCAGCGTCCTGGGTGACTTGTACAGCACTCGCCCTGTGTGAAGTCATTTAGCCTTTATGACGACTCCATGAGGTAGTCGTTTCCCCCACTTACAGATGAAAAAACCGGGTCCCAGAGAGTTAGGGTGACCTGCGCAGGGTTGCAGCACAGAGGGACAGATCTGCTGGTGGACCTGCTTCCTTGGCGCACACAGCCACTGGGCGCCGCTCTCCCATCAGGAGTGACCATTCCGCTGTGAGGCCCAGCCAGGCAGAATGTGACCCGGGGAGCCATCTTCACACATTTCAGTTGATCACTGAAGGGCCACTAAGGGAAGAAGCATCCTCTACAGTAAAGGGTTTCTTTGTTCACAGGGTGTGGCCTGTCCAGTGTGGCGGGTGGCTTGCCAGTACGCAGATTTATCAGACAGGGTGGTTTAATGTGCCATCTTTGGACTCATCAGTGGTCTGACGTTCTCTGGCTTGGCCCTGCTCTCGGAACCCGGGGCAAGTCATACTTGTCTCTTGGATTGTCGTAGGTCAACTCCACCATCCCCATCACAGCAGAAGTTTTCAAGAAGCACGGAGCATTCAACCCCAACAAGATCTTCGGCGTGACAACCCTGGACATCGTCCGAGCCAACACCTTTGTTGCAGAGCTGAAGGTAAGGGCGGGGTGGGTGTTGCTCAGGTGACCTTTCTGAACAGAGCTCCCACCACCCCTGCCCATTTACGGGCATGGAAAACACCAGGGTATCTACAGGTCACGTGTCACTTGGGGTTTTTCAGTGTTTCTAGAGCTCGCTCCCTTGGAAGCAGCCCCTGCGTTTCCTGTGGGACCCAGGCACCCGGCCCCTGCAGGCGTCAACTCTGGCTTGCGGCTGTCCCACCAATCTCGCTGTCTTCCTTCTCCCAAAGAGCGCGGTGGCTTCAGACCTTCTCTGGGGTTCTCCGTGGCTGGACTTGGACAGTGCTCCTCCAGTCCTCCCCTTTCTCCTTGCTTCTGAAAACTGTCCTAGGAGGATTCACCTGCTGGCCACTAGATAAAGGATGGTAAAATGAGCAAGCATGAAGAACTGAGGAAAGTGCCAGAAGTCCTGAGGCATCAAAATTGTCATTGGCCCTGGTCCCTGGCACTGCCTTTTTCAGGTTGCCCGTGGTAGCTCACCCTGAAGAGTCCGGGCCTGGCCAGGTGCCTGGCCCTTGGGCTGCTGGACCGAGGCTGAGCTGCTGGGCGTGGCCTGAGGTCGGCTTGCTTGGTGCCAGCGGCGTCTAGAGTCCTTGCCCAGCCTGCTTTCCCCTGGCTTCCGTCATGGAGCCTGCAGAGCCGTTTCCTTTGGCCTCAGAACGTATTCCTCTTGCGCTTCAGGGTGTTTTGTTCTGACCGCAGATTTGAGGCTGTCGGGCGCTCAGCGCAGTGGACATGCACGCTGGCACCCTCGGCCTTCATGTTACTCCCAAGGGCCGGGCAGGTCTGCTTCTGAGTCATTTGAGGTGCCCCACTGTAATACACACAGCAGTACGTGTCTGTTCAAAAGGCATGGCACCAGGCCTTGAAGTTCCATGGAATGGGAGAAACACTTGAATTCAAGAGACAGTTTAAGCCTGGTGCCGTGGCTCAGGCCTGTCGTCTGAGCACTTTGGGAGGCTGAGGTGGGAGGATCGCTTGAGCCTGGGGGTTCAAGACTGCAATAAGCTGTGATTGTGCCACTGCACTCCAGCCTGGGTGACAGCAAGGCCCTGTCTCTAAAAAAAAAAAAAAGACAGTTTGAGTGACCAGGTCAGCGCAGGTAAGTAGAGTTCCCCTGTGATGGCCACAGTCTGGAAGTGGACACACCAGGCAGTGTCCTGCCTCCCACCTCCAGAGGCGCATCCCCCGGCGTCCTGGAGGCATCAGCATTCATTCTTGTGAGCTCTCGGGGCTGGGCGAGCCCCAGGCCCTAGTCCTGCCCTGCACCACAGCCGCCACTAGCTACGTGAGGGGGTCCCTTGCGAGATCCCCTGTCCCCTACCTCCAATATTGAAGTGGACTGTCATTACCCTGGCTGCCTGACATTCTGGAAATTTCCTGGATTGTATCAAGAATGAATATCCTTAAACTTCCAGTGTCTGGTTCCTCCCTCATCCTCTCACCCGTCATATTCCCTTTCAGCATGGCTCCTGGACCCCCCAGGCCGATGCCAGGCTCCCCTTTACTGCAAAGCCTCCCTTTCCCCCTGTCTTAGGAACATCCATTCTAGAAGTCTTGTATTCGAGGACAAGCTTCTGGAAAGCAGAACTGTGTGCCTTCAACTCTGCATCCCTGGTGACCGCACAGTGCCCGCACGTGTGTGCTTACACACCGCCAGGCTAAGCCTCTCGGGTCTTTGGCTCTCGGCTCCATCAAGCTGATCCTGCTTTGCCTGCGCATGAGGCCAGTCCTCCCTCTCCCAGGCCAGGCTTCTTTCCCAGCCTAGGGCTGGGCTCTCAGCGGGCATGGCCATCAGGGCAAGTGGCTGCCCCCTCCCTACCAGAACTCCCACCAGGTTATTGTCTGTTTTAAGAAATACTTGGTTCAGCTGGGCTCAGTGGTGAATGCCTAGAATCCCAGCACTTTGGGAAGCCGATGCAGGAGGATAGCTTGAGCCCAGGAGTTGAGGACCAGCCTAGGCAACATAGCAACACCTCATCTCTATAAAAATTTAAAAAACATAAGTTGGGCGTGAAAGTGTGTGCTAACGTGGGAGGCTGAGGTGGGAGGATCACTGAGCCCAGGAGGCAGAGGTTGCAGCCAGCCGAGATTGTGCCACTGCACTCCAGCCTGGGGGATAGAGACCCTGTCTCAAAACAAACAAACCTGGTCCGCAGATTCTCAGGGGTGTGGTACCTCCAGTTTAAGAAATGAGGCAGCCTTGAATGGTGGTGTTTGGACGGCGGCGAGTCCTCACAGCCCCTGCTGGCGCTCATGCTCAGCCCTTTGGGGCACCGCGGCAGGAAATCCAAGCGCAGCAGGGGCAGGACAGGGCCTCCCCCCAGCTCGCGCTGTTCCACCCTGAGTTCTGGGGGCTTTTCCAGTGTTGGGGCTATGGGCAGCTGCGACATGTTTTATGCTCAAAGAGCTTAAAACTCATCCAGCTTCACACTTTGGTCACCAGGGTTTGGATCCAGCTCGAGTCAACGTTCCTGTCATCGGTGGCCATGCCGGGAAGACCATCATCCCCCTGATCTCTCAGGTACACGCATGTGACCTTGTGAGGGACTTCAAGGTCAGGAGTCCCTTTACCAGGACCTGTTTGAGGCAGTCTCAGCAGACTGGAGAAGGCCTGGCCGTGTCCCCGGTTTTGGAAGGGCTCCCGTTGCAGGCAACTCCAGCCTGGGGGATAGAGACCCTCAGCCCTCTGTTGCGGGGCGAATGTGGGCAGAAGCTGCTCAGGGCCGCCGGCTCCAGCACACAAGGAGAACCACTGTTGGTAGCCCCACCAGGTTACTGGTTAGGCTGGAGTGGGCCAGGTGCGTTGTTTAAAAATGAGTCCAGGGCAGGACACAGCGGCTCACACCTCCAATCCCAGCATTCTGGGAGGCTGAGGCGGGAGGATTGCTTGAGCCTGGGAGGTTGAGGCTGCAGTGAGCTGTGATTGCACCACTCCAGCCTGGGCGACAGCGGGACCCTGCCTCCAGAAACAAATGAGTAGGGACTCACTAAACTTCCCAACAGAGTTGACTTGACTCTTTTTTAAAAACATTACTTTTTTGCTGCTCCTTGTGGAAGAGGGCTATCCCATAGGCAGTGCCCAGCATAGCGCTTTTTTTTTTTTTTTTTTTTTAAATAAAGGTTGTCTTCTTTATGGCAAACCTTTCGCATGCCCTGGTGGTGGGAGGGCGAGGAGGGGTCGGGCGTGGGCAGGAGGCAGTGGGCCTGGCGTGGTGGCCCGGAAGCCGCTTGCTGACCCCACGGCTTGGCTTGCAGTGCACTCCCAAGGTGGACTTTCCCCAGGACCAGCTGACGGCGCTCACTGGGCGGATACAGGAGGCTGGCACGGAGGTGGTCAAGGCTAAAGCCGGAGCAGGTAGAGTCTCAGGCAGGCTTGGGGCTGGGTGCCAGTGAGGCCTTGCAAGGGCTCAGGGTTGGAGAGAAACTGCTTGACCCTGGGCACAGATGGGTCCTTTGCAGTGTTTGATTTGCATTTGCCTGATGGGAAATCCCTGTGTGAGAGGGCAGCTCAGCCTGCTTTGTGGGGTTGAGACTCATTTTTCAGGGTGGCAGAGCCAATTTCACACCATTTGGGTATAAGTAAAAAAAAAACATCAGGGGTGCTGACCGAAGTTCTCGACTGTCAGGCTGGAAGATGTGCAGGTGCCTTGGCTGGCGGGGCCGGCTCACCTGGGCGACACGGTTGTGGTGCCAGCCTGGCTGACCTGCCTGTGCCCCCCAGGCTCTGCCACCCTCTCCATGGCATATGCCGGTGCCCGCTTCGTCTTCTCCCTTGTGGATGCAATGAACGGAAAGGAAGGCGTTGTGGAATGTTCATTCGTGAAGTCACAGGAAACGGAATGTACCTACTTCTCCACACCGCTGCTGCTGGGGGTACGTATCTGGATGTGGGTCCTTCTGACTCTGGAGAAGGGGCGTAGCTCCCCCGTCCCTTCATGCAGTAACTGCATGTCCCTGCTGGGCGAGCACGGGGATTTTCAAGGGTGGAAGCACACCTGAGAATGAAGAGCTAGGAGAAATCACAGACTGTGAAGTGCAAACCTCCCAGCAAGTGAGTCTCCTTCCCTGCAGTTTGGCAGCAGGTCCCCAGGAGTGTTGACTGATGAGGCTCTCGGTCTCCAGGCAGCCCAGGGAGGCCTCCCTACCCCACCTGAACACCTCTCTGTCACTCCCTGTTCATCTTGTTCTGACTAGGGGGCTGCAAGGCCTCATTCCTCTTCCAGAGTGCCCAGGCCAGACAGCCTGAGTCTTTAGCAAGCAGAAACCCTTAGGCCTCACTCAGAAGCCCTCAAACTGGGTTTCCATTTCTCACATGTGGGCTGAAATCAGGCAGATGTGTGGTTGCCTTCATTGTGTGGCCAGAAAGTATCGTGGCTCGCTGGGCCACACCAGGGCCTTTCTCAGAGATGTTCTGATAATGAAAAATCCTTCAGCTGTGGCCCCAGGCCTTGGTGAGAGACCAGCACTCAGCAGTGTAGTTCTGTTCTCGCTGGTGCAGGTGTGTGGAGGCGGGGCCTGCAGGTGAGACACACCTGGCTCTCAGAGGCCCTTGAGCCAGGGGAGGTCTGAGGCTGTTGCCACACAAACCAGGCTGTTGCTGGAGGTGAGACGGTGGCAGAGACACCTGTGGTTTTTGCCAGTGTCAGACATTTACCTACTTAGTGACATCTGATTCAGGCGACTGACGGTGTTTCTCAGTCTTTTTTTGGGAAAGCGACAAGAACCCAGAAACAGGCTCTGTTGGGGAAAATGCACTGGAGTGTCCCTGATGGTTGAGTGCCTGGCATCTGGTGCTTGTCACACTGTCCTTGTGTGTGTGGAGGTAGATGGTGCTTGTTTTATAGCTAAGGAAACACATTTGGAAGGTCAGGCATTGTCCAGGGTACCTAGCTAGGCAGTGACAATGACAGGAGCCCCGCCTAGCACCCTCTGACTCCAAGGTCCGCACTCCTGACCACAGCCCAAACCTACCCACCCAGTCAGCAAGGCGCCCCCCAGCAAGGTAATCAGAGCCTGCAGGTGTAGTAGACACATTCCTCTGTGGGGCCGATGAAGCAACAGGTCGGGGTTTCCGTAACAAGTACTTTGCTGGAGACTTCGTCTCAACATGTTCCCACCTCCTTCTCCCGCAGAAAAAGGGCATTGAGAAGAACCTGGGCATCGGCAAAGTCTCTTCTTTTGAGGAGAAGATGATCGCTGAAGCCATCCCTGAGCTGAAGGCCTCCATCAAGAAGGGGGAAGATTTTGTGAAGACCTTGAAGTGAGCAACCGTGCTGGACAGCCAGTTTCCTTAATTTATGAAGGCATCATGTCACTGCAAAGCTGTTGCAGATAACCTTTGTATTTTAATTTGCTTTGGTGACGATTGCTGTATTAACATGATCATCCCTTCCAAATTATGGGTGGCTCATCATGGGTGCATCAATAAAAGCCGTCCTGGATTTTA
>PVKP010038794.1:0-20622 GCA_004027715.1 Plecturocebus donacophilus
TTAAAAAAAAAAAAAAGGGCGGGGAGCTCTCTTCTTTTTTTTTTTCTTAAGATGGAGTTTCGCTCTTGTTGCCCAGGCTAGAGTACAATGGCGCGATCTCGGCTCACTGCAACCTCTGCCTCCGGGTTCAAGCGATTCTCGTGTCTCAGCCTCCGGAGTAGCTGGGATTATAGAAACACATCACCACACCTGGCTAATTTTTCTATTTTTGATAGAGATGGGGTTTCACCACGTTGGCCAGGCTGGTCTCGAACTCCTGACTTCTGATGATCTGAGGGGTCTCTCTTGATAAGCAGAATTCACCAGCAGCCTTGGTCTTCCCACCCACAAGGCCCGTTGCTCTGCCCTCCCACACTTCAAATGGCAGCGCAGATCAAATCAGCAAATGCAGCCTGGGAGGGGTGGGGTCAGGAGCACACTCCAGTAGTCAAGGGACAGGGAACCCGGCACCAGACAAGAGGCGAGAGACGTGTGACGTCAGGAGGAAGAGACACAGGAGCCCACGAGGAAGCCGCTCGCAGTCATTCTCAGCATACATTTATTGAGTGCTTACTGTGTGCCAGGAAGTAAGCCAGGCGCTGGAAACAGCAGAGGAGCAGGGAAGAGGCGAGTCACCCGCTGGGCTGACCCTGGTTCATACCGGGCACAGATTAACCCTTCAGGCTCCCTTCTGAGGGCCAGGGCGGGGCTTTGGGCCGCTCCTGCCCAGCTGCCCTTTCCAGCAACGGAAAGGGACTCAGCGAGGCAAGACCCTTCCCCTCTCCCGCACTGGGGTAGAGGCACACGGACAAGCTCCTCCACACGCCTCCAAACACGTACACGCCCTGATGTACCCAGGACGCATCTCCGATACACACGCACGCACAGTGGGAGGCACGGCCACGCAGCCGTGTGAGGATGTGGCACACAGGTGCCGCCTACATGGCAGTGCCTTGAGCTGCCCCACTCAGCACTGACCTGTCTACCAGTGATTATCTCCCGCAGCTACTTGGCCAAGTTTTACCAAAATGTGAAAGCCACAAAAGAAAAGTGAACAAGAGAAGAATTTCTTAAGGCTTTGCTCAGAGAGGGCTTCTGAGAAGGGCAGGGGTCAGCAGATTCAGACCTTACTCTCTCTTTTTTTTTTTTGGAAACGGAATCTCTGTCACCCAGACTGGAGTGCAGTGGCATGATCTCAGCTCACTGCAACCTCTACCTCCCGGATTCAAGCGATTCTCCTACCCTAGCTTCCAGAGTAGCTGGGATTACAGGTGCCCACCACCACACCCAGCTAATTTTTATATTTTTAGAAGAGGGGGTTTCACCGTGTAGATCAGGCTGGTCTTGAACTCCCAATCTCAAGTGATCCGCTCACCTCAGCCTCCCAAAGCACTGGGATTACAGGCATGAGCCACCGCACCCGGCCCAGACCTTACTTTCTTGACTTGGCCATGAGTCTGTCCTGCTCAGAGCTGCCGAAAGTGGCTCTCCGGTTCTCTGGGCATGGGCATGGCGTGTGCCCCTTTCCCTGTGCTGGCTGCCTTCTTCCAGGGCACTGAAAATGGTGCTCATCATGGAGTCCAGCATCCCACTCTGCAGTTCTTCCCTATGTGTCCACAAAGCCGCGCCACGCAGATGTTATTTCCTCCATGTTTCGGACGATGGCGGCGAAGCTCAAGACTTGCCCAAGGCCACCAGGACGGTCCTCCAGCCTTTGGTCTCCCCTGAGAAGGGCTGGGGTCTGGGCGCTGCGGGTGGGGACGGCTCACGGAAGCAGTACGGGCAGTGGCTTCATGCTGGTGGGGAGAGGTCTGCGTGGCGGTGGGCCACCCACGGGGACCACGTGCCCCTCCTCCAGTGGCCTTCGGGAAGCTCCGTCCTCACCCAGGGATTGGAGTCAGTAAGGCATGGGGAAGCAGGCTCACAGAGCTACTCACTCAGCCTGACCACCCCACCCCAGGGGAGGGCAGCGGCCTGTGCATAACCCACTCATGTTGGGGGTCCCGGGCTCCTCACTCTCAGAATCCCATGGGCTGCCGCCCTTGAGCTGGGCCCCTGGTCGTTGGCACAGACATGGGAGCTGCTGCCGAAGGAGCCCTGAAGGCCGACTCTGCTGAGGCTTCTCAGAACCCCTCGCAGGAGCCCTCACCGTAGGGCGCCCACGGCGTGTCCCCGCCCCTCCCAGCTGCGAATCTGCCCACATTCCCACGGCTGTCACACACAGGCATCGGAAACGCCGCTTGGCTGAGCGCGTCTGTGCCGCTGAGAGTCTTGTGCACATGAGCCCAACGCTGGGCGTCCCGACGTGTTCAGCGTCCCTGGGGCCTACGGCAAAGCGACAGCCTCCTCGGAGTGCACCGTGCGGGCCGTGACGAGGAAGGTTTAAACAGAAGTTCTGACCAGGACAATGCTGGGTGCAAGAGGGGACGGCGGACGGAGCACAACAGAAAGGGTCCGTGAGGGCCACGTCTTCGGGCCTGACGAGGTGGGGGCCTGTGTCCAGGCGGCGGAGGCTGCAGACGGAGGCCGAGAGGGTTTGGAGAAGGCCACCCACCAAGAAATGCCCAGACCCCAGAGTCTAATGAGGAGGGGCTCGGGCAGGGTTCCTGTAGCAGACCTATCCCCTTCCTCACTGATCAAGCCACAGGCCAGGGAGCCCTTCCTGCGCCTCGCCAGAGCCTGGAGGACAAGGAGACGGGGGTCCGGCTGCCCCGACCAGCTGTGGACCCTTCCCGGGCGCAGGCCACTTCTCCTGTGGGTTGGGGTCACCAGGAAATTGCTCCCCCAAGTACCCATCAGCCTCCAGGGCCAAAATGATTCAACTCAGGAGATTGCGCCCCACTCCTCTGAGAAAGCTCTCGGCCCCAAGAAACGGAGACCATGCCTGGGCCTGCTCCCCTGCCTTGGGCCGTGGACCCCTGGCACAGAGGCCTGGTGGCCCTGAGCTGCCGCTCCGAGCGAAATGTACCGGCCTAGAGGGCCTTGCTGCTGTAGCGACTTGAGACCCGTATGCGAGTCCTGGCTCTGAACTTGAGCAAGTGACTCCATCGCTCTGGGCCGGTTTTTCAGTTGTAAAGCAGGGAGGACAGTATCTATTTAACTCCTAGACTGTTATCAAGTCAAGGACAACACTAGGAAAACATGTCACCTGTCAGCTCCATACAAGGCAAAGATGGATGGCCCTGCCTAGTGGGGGTGGGGTGCAGGGGGACCCAACCCGTCTGGCCACCCAGTTTCTGCACCCTGCTCCCACTTTCAGGCCTCACATCCCCAAGCACTGGTGGCCCTGGACTGCTGTCCGCCCTCAATTCTGGTTTCTCAGCACCCTGCTTCCTCCCAGTAAGTGCCACTCCCTGAGGGTGGGTGGGAGAATGAGGCAGCACTGCCCACTCTGGCTGGCCCTGGGCACTGCAGGGACAGCACAGGCCACGTCCGCCCCACTTCAAGACTAGCTTTTTTGCTGGGCACTGTGGCTCATGCCTGTCATCTCAGCACTTTGGGAGGCTGAGGTGGGAGGTGGCACACACCCGTAGTCCCAGACACTCAGCAGGCCGAGGTGGGAGGATCCCTTGGGCCCATGAGCTGGAGGCTGCGGTGAGCTGTGAATCGCACCACTCGCTCCAGCCTGGGTGGCACAGCAAGACCCCAGCTCAAAAAAAAAAAAAAAAAGCCGTCCTTTCCCAGCTGGCAGCGGCCCTGCTAGGTAGGGCTTCCCGAGTCTGCACTCCTGCTTGCTGGCGGGTCTCAAACGCCGGGAGGCAGCAGAGTCAGCAGCTGGTGACAAGGCCCGGAGTGTACGTGTGGCACCAGCTCCGCAGGTGGCCACAGGGCGCAGTGGGGGCGGGTGGCTCTGCTGGTTCAAGCCGCTCCTCAGCGAGCCCCAGAGCTCATGAGCGTGGGAAAGGGCTGCCAGTGCTGGCTGTAGGAAAACAGGCTGGACTTGAACTCAGCCTTTCCCAAATTTCACCCTAAAACCTCCTTGAAAATGAGAATAACCACTAACATCACAAAATGAGCATTCTCAGAGTAGACATGTTGACTACCTCTCTCTCAATTAAAAAAAAAATTATTTATTTATTTATTTAGAAACGGAGTCTTGCTCTGTCGTCCAGGCTGGAGGGCAGTGGTGTGATCACGGCTCACGGCAACCTCCGCCTCCCGGGTTTAAGCCTCAGCCTCTGAGGTAGCTGGCATTACCAGCTAATTTTGTATTTTTAGTAGAGACGGGGTTTCTCCATGTTGGTCAGGCTGGTCTTGAACTCTCAACCTCAGGTGAGCTGCCTGCCTCAGCCTCCCAAAGTGCTGGGCTTACCGGCATAAGCCACAGCGCCTGCCTTTTTAAAGTATTTGAGTGAACAAAAGCCTAGGAGATGTGTGTTTCAGACCCCCAGGCTGGTAATGAGGAGCTTGAACGCGGCCTGGCCAGCCCCTTCTCCCGTCAGCCCATCCTAAACTGCTCTGAGCCTGCAGCTGTCCCGGGCTCACCCTTCAGCTTAAACACACGGAGTCCTCAGGCTTGCGGAAGGGCGTAGGGAGGGAAAGGGGTCAGGGCTCGCCTGTTTGGCTGGACACTCGGCAGAGGAGGGCGGCCCACACTCCGAGATGCCTGCGCAAGCCCCACTGCTGTGGGTGGGGAGAAGGTCTTTGCCAGCCCACGGCCCCTCCCAAGAAGGCAGATTCCCAGGGAGAGGAAGAGCAAGCTGGGCATGGCCGGGGCTGGTGGGTGGCAGGCAATCTTGTCCCGCCTTTTCTTCTCCAGCTCAAAAGAGGCACATGCAGCTAGACTGGCATGCCAGGAGGGGCATCCCTTACCAGGAGAGAGGATTTATTGCTTTATAAAAAGAAGTCTGATAAAACTGTTGAGAAAAAGAATAACTAAAACCCAAACATCAGCTCACCCCCCTAAGCACGCCCAGGAGGTCTCCAGACACATTTCTGGGGGCAGTCAAAGTGCCTGGGTTGGAGGGCCGGGCGCCCCTGCCTCCCGTCGTCGGCTCCAGGCCCGTGGATCCCGCCAGCAGGGGGTACTGTGGGCCCGCGGCCTCGGGCGCGCTCCTGGCCCCACGCCAGGGTGGCTCCTGGGCACTGGCTGGGCTGCAGGCCTGGCGGCCCCCGCCTGTACACCCCAACCCACACACTGATCCACGGCTCCACCCCGGCCTGGACCCCCGTGTCTTCCACAGCCTTGCGTCCGCCCCCAGAAAAGCAGCCGTGTGCATGCAGGTGGTGCCCGGCTCTGGCCGTGCTCCTGAAATTCCCTTCAGGTGGCAGACAGGACGAGGGTGGCCATGGAAACGTGTCCCCGCGTAGGCCCTGGGGGAGAAGGCGAGGGCCACGGCCACCGCGTCCACCCAGCCCGCGCTCCCCTCCCCGGGCCGGAAGCCGGGGGGGCTTCTGCGCCAGCCTGGCCAGGCCGCAGGGGCTGGAATGACAAAGGGGTTAGCACCAACAACAGGAAGCAGGCCCTTCCGTCCTCAGGCAGCCGAGACGAGCCGGGGGGGAGACGGGCCAGGCGCGGCAAGACGGTGCGAGCCTTTGTCCTCGGGCAGGTGTGGCCGTGGACGCGCAGCCGGGGGCAGGTGGCGGGCAGTGCGTGGCAGCCCCCTCTGCTTTGGCACGAGGCAGAATCCAGACACTGGCGGGCGCGCGCCTGCTGGGAGGGGTTCCTGGCTCCTCCCGCAGGCACCACGGAGACCCCAGCCTGGGTCCCTCACGGGCGGCGGCGGAGCAAAGCCAGGCCAGCCCCTGCGGCCAGCGGAGGAAGCGACGCGTCCCGGGCCGTCTCCCGTGCTTCCCCCGCCGCGCTCCGAGGCAGGACCGGCCCGGGAGGGAGCGCAGCCTCCAACGCGGGCGGGGATGGCGAGGCTCCTGGGGTGCGGGGTCCTCCGGGGTGGGCCGCACAGGCAGGGCCGCAGTCCCGAGGCGGCGGCCGCTACACAAAGGCCTCCTGGTTGGACGAGCCGTTGATTTTGAGGAAGAGCTCGTCGTCCTCCCGCCTCTGCCGCAGCTGCCGCTCCAGCTGGCGCCGGTAGCAGATCAGGTAGAGCGGGAGGCAGAAGCCCAGCAGGCTGAGCGCCAGCAGCCCCACGTTCACCTGCAGGCAGGGGCTCCGCGTCACCCGGGTTTGGGAAAGGGGACGGGGTCACGGGCGGGGGCGGGGGGCAGCCAAACAGGAAGGCCCGGGAGGTCCCGGCCGTCACTCCGCATTCCATGTCCGGATTTCTGGCTCTGCACATGCCACGTGGCGCCCTCAGGGCCGCGCCTCCCCGCTCCCCTCCCCGCCGTGAACACCCTGATCTGAATCTCCGGGACAAGCTCCTGGTCTCACTCTGTCACCGGGGCTGGAGTGCAGTGGTGCGATCTCGCTCACTGCAACCTCCGCCTCCCGGGTTCAAGGGATTCCCCTGCCTTAGCCCCTCCTGAGTAGCTGGGACTACAGGCGTGCGCCACCACGCCCAGCTAATTTTTGTATTTTCAGTAGCAGCAGGGTTTCATCATGACCAGGTTGGTCTTGAACTCCTGACCTCAAGTGATCCTCCCACCTTGGACTCCCAAGTGCTGGATTACAAACGTGAGACACTGCACCCAGCCCAGGATCTCTGTTCCGTTTACCCCCAAATCAGGTCCAGAGAGGACATGTTCCTCCTCCCGCCTGGCCTCCATTCACAAAGGGACCCTGAAATGATCTGAACCAAGGTTCCCAAATCGCCCATCCTCAGGGCCCTGAAGCCCCGAGTAGAGTCTTGCAGCCACAGTTAGCAGAGGAGGGCAGGCGCCCATGACCCATGGCCCCCGGACCCCTCTTACCCACAGAGGGTCTCCCTGGAGGGGACCCATCATGGCCAGAAACAGCGGCTGCTGCAGGAGGGCGAAGAGTGCGCTGACCAGGGACTGCAGGCCCGTGAGGCTGCCAAACTGGGTGGAGGGGTACCTGCCGGGCAAGCCATAGCCGTCACAGCCAGCCTCCTCCCTCCTGGGCTCTGCTCGGCCCCAGGTGACTGGTGAGCCCAGGCTGCACCACTGGTGCCAGACAAGGGGAGGTTCTGGCCCTTGGATTTCTGCCAATGGGCAGTTCTTTTTTTTTTTTTTTTGGACAGAGTCTTACACTGTCGCCCAGGCTGGAGTGCAGGGGCACGATCCCGGCTCACTGCAACCTCCACCTCCCGGGTTCAAGGGATTCTCCTGCCTCAGCCTCCTGAGTAGCTGGGATTACAGGCGTGTGCCACCATGCCTGGCTAATTTTTTTTGTATTTTTAGTAGAGACGGGGTTTCACCATGTTGCCAGGCTGGTCTCGGGCTCCTGACGCGCCTGGCCCTGCTGGGCGGTTCTGCAAAGTGTTTCTCTTTGGGACCAGCCCCAGGCCCCAGACTCCGCGGAGGGCCAGCCCCACTCAGCTGTGCCCAGGGCTGCAGGTGTCTGGCTGAGCCAAGTGGAAGGTGTGGTGCCAGGAGTCTGCGGTTTGGGAAACAGCCCCAGAGACAAGCGTGGAGGCTGGGCTGGGCTGGGCTGGGCTGGGCGGTGCCTTCGCCCAGAGGAGCATTGAGTAATCACGGAAACTCAGCCCCACAGACACTGCCTCCCACCCTCAGACCCGGCCAGGGGAGCCACAACTTCCTTCAGGCCTGGGGCAGGGCAGGCAGAGGACAAGCAGGGCCGGGAGGACCCCACGGGACGCTGCGGGAATGGGGAGAGTCCTGGGTGAAATCTTAGCACACAGCAGGCTCTGCTAGCCCAGGGGTGGAAAAGGAATCCCGGCAAGGGATAAGCTGGTCCCACGTCAGAGCCTGTGGATGGTGGCGTTTGAGTTTCAGTGTTTGCGTCAAGCCCCGAGCCAGAAAAGGAGGAACAACTGTGGTTCCTGATGTTTCTGCGGCCTCTTGGAAAAACACACAGGTTTCACTTCAGCCGGGGCCGGAAAAAGCTACGGCCAGGCTGCGCGCACGGAGGCTCTGGACGGGGCCGCTTGGGACATTCTGGGCTGAGTCACCCGCTGCTGGCCTCAGTGAGGGTCATTTGAACTCAGTGTTGAGTTTCAAGCGGCCAGAACCTACCCCTGTCCTCCCTGTGACCAGTCAGGGCCAGCCCAGGACTCGGCTGAGCAGTGGCCCCTGAGGCCGTAACGAGCTGCACAGGTGTCCGACCTGGCTGGGGGAAACTGACTTCGTGCTGAATGCCAAGGCTGGTGGGCACCCAACTGTCTGCCCACTGACCTCCAGGTGTGGCCTCCCCCGACACACCCAGCAGAAACCCTGGCACCTGCCCCCGATGCAGGAAGATGAGCCCTGCCGGAACAGGCTGACCCAGCCTCCGAGTCTCGGTCCACCAGCAACCTCCCCCCGCCGCCATCCCTGCACCCTCGCCCACCAGGTACCTGCAGCTTCTAGGACTTACACGGCGGCGTACAGGCCCCCAACAGCAGAGTGAATGAATCCTCGCACGATCGTGTGCAGGATGAAGGAGAGGATCTGAGGGAGGGAAGGCACACTGTGAGCAGAAGGCCTTTAGAGCCCTCACCTCGCCCCTGCCCTCCAATTCCTGGGGGCCCTCGCCCAGGAGCAGTGTCAGCCTGGAGTGGGATCAACCCCGTCCTCCAGAGCCAATCATGAAGTTTTGGAAATTTCACAAGCCAGTGTTTAACACAGTCATTATTAAACATTAAATTATAGTCCAGGTGCAGTGGCTCACATCTGTAACCCCAGCACTTTGGGAGGGCATGGTGGGTAAATCATCTGAGGTCAGAAGTTGGAGACCAGCCTGGCCAACATGGTGAAACCCTGTCTCTATTAAAAATACAAAAATTAGCCAGGCTTGGTGACAGATGCCTATAATCCCAGCTACTTGGGAGGCTGAGGCATGAGAATTGCTGGAACCCGGGAGGCAGAGGTTGCAGTGAGCTGAGATCACGCCACTGTACTCTAGCCTGGGTGACAAACTCCGTCTCAAAAAATAAATAAATAAGGCTGGGCGCAGTGGCTCACGCCTGTAATCCCAGCACTTTGGGAGGCTGAGGTGGGTGGATCACTTGAGGTCAGGAGTTCAAGACCAGCGTGGCCAACATGGTGAAACCCCACCTCTACTAAAAATACAAAAATTAGCTGGGCGTGGTGGCAGACTCCTATAATCCCAGCTACTCCGGAGTCTGAGGCAGGAGAATTGCTTGAACCTGGGAGGTGTAAACTGCAGTGAGCCGAGATCACACCACTACACTCTAGCCTGAGTGACAGAGCTAGACTCCACGTCAAAAAAATAAATTAATTAAATTATATATATTTATGACTAAATAAGTTACATTAAAATAAAGGTAACGAATACTCAAAACTCATCACTCGCTGGCCTGGTGCAGCGACTCACGCCTGCAATCCCAGCACTTTGGGAGGACGGGGAGGACTGCTTGAGCCCAGGAGTTCCAGATCAGCCTGGGCAACGTGGCAAGACCCCATCTCTGCGAAAAATATAAAAACGAGTTGGGCTTGGTGGCACACGCCTATATTCCCAGCTACTCAGGAGGCTGAGGTGGGAGGATCACCTGAGCTCGGGAA
Organism: Plecturocebus donacophilus; assembly: GCA_004027715.1. Taxonomy (NCBI): domain Eukaryota; kingdom Metazoa; phylum Chordata; class Mammalia; order Primates; family Pitheciidae; genus Plecturocebus; species Plecturocebus donacophilus. Next base: position 9,520 of record PVKP010038794.1, read on the forward strand.
GTCAAGGCTGTTGACTTGTTGGCTCAAGGTGAGCCAAGGTCCCACCACCTCACTGCAGCCTGGCCGACGAGAGTGAGACCGTCCAAAAAAATAGTAATAATAAAACACATACACACAGAAAAGCTCATCCCTTCCTAACCCCTGTACTTGGGTCACCAGTCTGAGTGTTTCAGGCTTTTCCATCTGCTGTAAATGTATGGTAGAAACGCCACGTGACTGTGAAGCTCCTTCCAATTCTGTATCAGTGACATCACATGGGTGGCTTGAAATCAGCCATGCTGAGACCAGGTACACCATGGCAATCTGCGAACGCTAGCCGGGGCCCCACCGCTGTTAGATGTGTGGGCACAGCGCTGAGCAGGAGGTGGCTGAGCACGCCCTGGGCTGCCTTTGCCCACCGCGGACGGTGCACCGAGGCCTCCACGCCGGCTCCCCCGGCCTCCCAGTGGGTGGCTGCCCGCTCACCTCCCTACTGAAGCGTTTCTTCCTTGTGTGTGTGTGGTTTATTTTGTTTTGAGACAGAGTCTCCCTCTATCCCCGAGGCTGGAGTGCAATGGTGCGATCTCGGCTCACTGCTACCTCCGCCTCCCGGGTTCAGGTGATTCTCCTACCTCAGCCTCCCGAGCAGCTGGAACTACAGGCGCCCACCAACACTCCTGGCTAATTTTTGCATTTTTTGTAGAGAAAGGATCCACCTCAAGCAATCCACCTGCCTCTGCCTACCAAAGTGTTGGGCTTCCAGGCATGAGCCACTGCACCCAGCCTCGAATGAAGCTTTTGAATCCAGATCTGAGGCCACCATCAGGTCTTTCTCCACTCTCTTCAGTGTAGAAACCCTGTGAGACTCTGGTAACGGGAGCAGAGGTTCCCCACCAACACCACAGATTGGCCAGACCTCTCTGGACATCAGCTTCCAGCTGTCTGAGCCGATACAAAACAAGTAACCCCATAGCAACCCCATGCACTTCCGGGAAATGGGACGATGGTGGCATCAATGGTGCTTCACGATGCCCCCAAAACCAAGACCGATGTGGCTTCCTGAGAGGAGTGCCCGTGTAGAGACAATCCAGCAGCAAGCAGAGCCTGGTGGGTGACGGACCCTCCGAGGATAGCCAAGGGCTGGTGGGCTGCTTGGTTGAATGAACGAATGAAAGTCACCATCTCATTTTTCATGGTGTCCATGAAACATTACACACTTGTTTTTTTTTTGAGATGTTGTTTCGCTCTTGTTACCCAGGCTGGAGTGCAGTGGTGCAATCTCGGCTCACCGCAACCTTCGCCCCCTGGGTTCAAGCAGTTCTCCTGCCTCAGCCTCCCAAGTAGGTAGAATTACAGGCACACACCACACCTGGCTAATTTTGTATTTTTAGTAGATACGGGGCTTCTCCATGTTGGTCAGGCTGGTCTTGAACTCTCGACCTCAGGTGATCCGCCCGCCTCGGCCTCGGCCTCCCAAAGTGCTGGGATGACACGTGTGAGCCACCGCATCCGGCCCACACGTTTGAGCCTTTACGTGTTCCTTCTTATTGCCCGGAACCCCCTGCGGCCTCTCCTGCTCCCCATACTGACCTGTAGAGGCAGATTGGGAATGAGGCAGGTCACCCCGAAGCCCACAAGCAGCATGTTGGTGAAGGCGAAGGCCCGCATGGCATTGGTGACCTTCTGGATCTGCCGGTCCCGCGTCTTCTTCTTCTCGCTTCTGCAGAGACACAGAACACGCAGGGGTGGGAGGGCTCCCGAGAGGAAGCTGGTGCTCCCGAGAAGTCAGGCCCCAAGAGTCACAGCACTTGAACTGATGCAAGACTCAGAAGCCACCGGGCAGGTTTTAGGGACTGTGTCGGGGCTAGATCAGCACTTCGAGCACTCCCTGGTCCCTCTCAATGGAGCGGGGCCTCGGGTATGAGAAGGTGGCCACTGACAGGCTGCAGCACTGCTGTGAAGGCTGAGCTAAGACGACGGGGAGGGAAGGAGCAGACTGCGCCTGGGCTGGCACGTGACAAAGCCTCACTTCACCGCTGGCTTCAGGTTCACCCCAATCTTCCAGGATGCTGATAGTAAGCCAGATATAAGCCACATAAGGGAGTGAATGGGCTTCCCCTTGGCGGGGGGGGCTGGAGAGGGGAAAGGGGAAACGGGCAGGCGGCAGAACCGGAGTGGAACCGGAGTGGGCAGAAATAACCTCCTGGCTGCAGAAGCTAGCCTAGCTAGCAGAGCTCTCTCTGTAATTATCTCCTGGTGAATTAACTTAAATTAGCGATCCCAGCCTCACACCCACGCAGACACCTGGGTGATCACACAACATCCAGGAGCGGACCCCAGGTACTCAGAGATTTATAGGGAGTCCCAGGCCTCCCACCTCCTGTGTGGCCCCAGGCAAACCACTCAATCTCCCAGCCTCAGTTCCGTCATCTTTAAAATGGGTCTAGCAATTCCCCGTGGTGCTGGGAGGCTTCACTGAGATTCTGTGCATTAATTGCTCGGCAGAAGGCCTCATGCAATAAACCGTAGCTTATTATATGAAGGTGGAGTTCTAGAACACAGCGTTTAACTCATCCTCTGAACTCAGAGCCCGTACCTTACGTACAGTGGGACTCCTGGGCCTCGTTTCAGCTTCACAATCATGAAAGACTCTATTAACACATACTATGCTTATAGCAACGTACAATTCAAACTGAGTGGATAAACCCTGCAGACAAGTGGGGCGCCTTTAAGATGGTGTACGTACCACTGCCAAGGGGCGGGGCGGGGGTGCTCTCAGGAGCAGGATGCTTTGCTGTCCGTTCTCCACACACTTTCACCTGCTCTCTTTCTTTCATCTTGCCCAATGCTTCTTTTTTTTTTTTTTTTTTTGAGACAGAGTCTCACTCTGTTGCCCAGGCTAAGAGTGCAGTGGTGCAATCTCGGCTCACTGCAACCTCTGCCTCCTGGGTTCAAGCGATTCTCCTGCCTCAGCCTTCTGAGTAGCTGGGATTACACGCGCCCAACATCAGGCCTGGCTAGTTTTTGTATTTTTAGCAGAGGACAGGGTTTCACCTTGTTCAGGCTGGTCTCGAACACCTGACCTTGTGATCCGCCTGCCTGGGCCTCCCAAAATGCTGGGATTACACGTGTGAGCCACTGTGCCAGGCTTAAACTTTTCTTTAAGAGACATGGTCTTGCTGTGTCACCCAGATCAGAGTGCAGGAGCACAATCACAGCTCACTGCAGCCTCACAAGCAGTCCTGCCGCCTCAGCCCCCTAAGTAGCTGCCACCATGCCTGGGTGATTTTAACATTTTTTTGTTTTGAAACACGGTCTCGCTCTGTCGCCCAGGCTGGAGTGCAATGGTGGGATCACAGCTCACTGCAGCCTCAACCTCCCCAGGCTCAGGCGATCCTCTCACCTCAGCCTCCCGAGTAGCTGGGACTACAGGTGCAAACCACCACACCTGGTTCACTTTTGTATTTTTTGGTGGAGATAGGGTTTTACCACGTTGCTCAGGCTGGTCACTAACTCCTGGGCTCAAGCAATTCATCCACCTCGAAATTCCAAAGTGCTGGTATTATAGGCATGAACCACCAGGGCTGGCCAATTTTTAAATTTTTGTAAAGATAGGGGCCTGGCCATGTTTCCCAGGCTGGTCTCAAACTCCTGGCCTCAAGTGATCTTCCTGCCTCGGCCTTTCAAAGTGCTGGGATTATAGGCATGAGTCAGCAGACTTGGCCTCAAACTTCAGCATACCAAGGAATTTCCATCAAGAGGGGAGCAGCTTAATAAATTTCCATAAAGAGGGGAGCTGAGCTGAGCGAGTGGAAGGACCCGGAGAGGAGCTGGAGTGCACACCTCTCTCCCTCCCACCTGCCCACCCCTGCCTGCCTGACACGAAGCTCTGGGGTCTTTGTGCAGGGCCGAGGGCTGGGGCCTACGCACTGGGTGGCGTCTTTGTCCTCGGGCTCCTCGGAGGCCTCTTCACACTCCTTCAGCCTCCAGTCCATGATGTAGCCGATGACGGGCGCCGTGAGCAGGCACAGCAGCTGGAGCACGCCAAAGATGGAGGTGTAGAGGCCAACTGCGGAGGAAGGGGCTGCGTCACGGGGGTCCCGGCAGACAGCCCTGGGGGCAGGGACTGGGCGCCAGCTGGGAAGGGGCTGGTGCCCATAGGCTCTTCGGGGGTCTGCCCCAGAACCCTCTGTCACTGTGGGTCTTAAAGGGAGCCCAGGGGCCTTAACTCTGAAGTCGAGGCTGGAATGGGGCTGGGAACCTTCTTCTCAGCTCCAAATCCCCTGCTTGTTTCTTTTCTTTCTTTTTTCTTGAGATGGGGTCTTGCTCTTGTCGCCCAGGCTGGAGTACAGTGGTGCAATCTTGGCTCACTGCAACCTCCGACTCCCTGGTTCAAGCAATCCTCTGCCTGAGCCTCCCGAGTAGCTGGGATTACAGGTGCCCGCCACCATACCCAGCTAATTTTTTTTTTTAGTAGTAGAGACAGGGTTTCACCATGTTGGCCAGGATAGTCTTGATCTCATGACCTTGTGATCCACTGCCTTGGCCTCCCAAAGTGCTGGGATGACAGGTGTGAGCCACTGAGCCCGGCCTCCCCTGCCTGTTTCTAAGAAACAGCGAAGAAGAAAACAAACAAACAAAAAGAAACAGCAAAGGAAACCCAGGGTGTCACAATGGCCTTCCCAGAGCTCCAGGAAGCCACCAGCACGTGGGACTCCACAGCTGCCGATGCCCGTGACGGAGGCGTTCTAAGCCACTGGCCACTGGTTTCTGCCTCTAGGAACTCCCCAGGAAGGCGCCAGTTACGGGGCTCTAGCGGGAGGGCTTCCATGTTCAAAGACTGACAACTACAGTGGGCTTTCCAGGGAACCAGATGCTGAGTGTTGACTGCCCCCTCTACCCCTATGGCTCTAGCCAGGAGGACGTCTGGAGCTTGAGGCGAGGAGCTTCTGGGCTGAACAGACTGGCTGGGTGGGGATGTCATAAGGTTCCCTGACACGCCCCCCCACTTACCCGTGGCCATCACTGCATCAAGACAGCACGAGTGAAAAAGCAGAAAGAGGCGAGGTTAGTGGCAGAAACCTGAGCGCTGCAGAGATTGGGGGAGGGCGGGCTCCTTCAGGCCCAGCACACACTCCATTTCCCACCAAGCATGACTTGGGCCCTGGGGGCGGGGGCGAGCTTCAGCCAGGCCCCTGGAAGTGGACTCGGGACAGAGCCCGGCCCTGCTGACATCCTCCTGTCTGTTGGTGCCGGGTCACAGGCAGGCTGGTGAGTCAGGCCGGTGACGCTGGCGGGTAGCTTGGTGGCAAGTGGCGGGTGAGCGCGAGGCCTGGTGCATTCAGTCCTTGCTGCCACGGCCTGCGCGAGTGGCTCTGTCATAGCTCCCGCCTGCCCTGCTGGCTCAGAGACAGGGAAGGGACGCAGAACCCGCCCCAGATGCCCGGCCAAGGCATCTGACACCACGGGTCTCCTCCAGATGGCCAGAGCTGGCCTTCCTTCCACTCTGTGAGGAAACAGAGACCGTGCCTGGGCCTGCTCCCCTGCCTTGGGCAGCGGCCCCTGCTACCGAGGCCCAGTGACCCCGAGCTGCCGCTCCGAGCGGAATGTGCCAGTCTAGAGGGCCTTGCTGCTTCAGGGACCTGAAACCCATGTGAGTCCTGGCTCTGACCTCGAACAAGTGACTTCATCGCTCTAGGCCTCATTTTTCAGTTTTATCTGATGACTGTATCTATCTTAAATGATGATGTAATAGAAGATAGTATCTATTTAATTCCTAGATTGTTATTGAATCAAGGACATCAGAAGAACATGTCACCTGTCAACTCTGTACAAAGGCAGGGTAGGACAGGTGACCCTGAATAGCAGGGGTGGGGGGCAGGGGGACCCAACCCATCTGGCTATGTATGGCCTCTGCACCCGTTCTCACTTTCAGGCCTCAAATCCCCAGGCACTGGCGGCCCTGGACTGCTGTCCCCAAGCACTGGCGGCCCTGGACTGCTGTCGGCCCTCAATTCCGGTTTCTCGACACCCTGCTTCTTCCTAGCAAGTGCCACTCCCTGAGGGTGGGTGGCAGAATGAGGCAGCAGTGCCCACTCTGGCTGGGTCTGGGCACTGCTAGGGACACCTCAAGGCTGCATTTTTGCCCGGGCGTGGTGGCTCATGCCTGTAATCCCAGCACTTCCAGGGGCCGAGGTGGGAGGATCACATGAGCTCAGGAGTTCGAGATCAGCCCGACCAAAATGGTGACACCCCGTCTCTACTGAAAATATAAAAATCGGCCAGGTGTGGTGGTGCACGCCTGCAATCCCAGCTACTCGGGAGGCTGAGGCAGGAGAATCGCTTGAACCTGGGAGGTGGAGGTTGCAGTGAGCTGAGATCGCACCACTGCACTCCAGCCTGAGAGACAAGCATGCAAATCTCTCAAAAAAATTAAAAAATAGACTGCATTTTTTGCTGCGCACTGTGGCTCATGCCTGTCATCTCAGCACTTTGGGAGGCTGAGGTGGGAGGTGGCACACACCCGTAGTCCCAGACACTCAGCAGGCCGAGGTGGGAGGATCCCTTGAGCCCATGAGCTGGAGGCTGCGGTGAGCTGTGAATCGCACCACTCGCTCCAGCCTGGGTGGCACAGCAAGACCCCAGCTCAAAAAAAAAAAAAAAAAAGCCGTCCTTTCCCAGCTGGCAGCGGCCCTGCTAGGTAGGGCTTCCCGAGTCTGCACTCCTGCTTGCTGGCGGGTCTCAAACGCCGGGAGGCAGCAGAGTCAGCAGCCGGTGACAAGGCCCGGAGTGTACGTGTGGCACCAGCTCCCGGGAGCCTCGGCTGCAGGTGGCCACAGGGCGCAGTGGGGGCGGGTGGCTCTGCTGGTTCAAGCCGCTCCTCAGCGAGCCCCAGAGCTCATGAGCGTGGGAAAGGGACCCGGACCCGGCAGCCGCCTCTCTGGGCAGAGCTAGGGTGGTGGTGTTGAGTGCAACAGGTCATGGGAGGAGGACGGGGAAATCCAATGGCCTGTCTGCCACAGACCAATCTTCTGGCCTAGCTTCCTCTAACTTCCTGAAATTGACTTTTCGAACATAGCAAACAGTTGGAAAAATTCTTCTTGGGCAGCAAAAGATGTCTCAAGAGCTTGCGTAAAAGACCCTGACTCAGCGTCAGGAGATGTGCCCCTCAGGCCACGAGCTGGCTCTCTGCACACTTTGGGGTTTCCACCACTCTGGGCCTGAGTATGTATCAGGCCAGGTATGGCGGTTTACATCTGTAATCCCAGCACTTTAGGAGGCCAAGGTGGAACAATCCCTTGAGCCCGGGAGTTTGAGACCAGCCTGGGCAACACAGCAAGACCCATCCCTACAAAAAATTTACAAGTTAGCTGGGTGTGGCAGCATGCCTCGGGGGCGCTGAGAGGTCAAGGCAGCAGTGTCTGCATCACCGCAGTCCAGCCTAGGCAGCGGAGAAACGCGGAAAGAGACCGTCTCAAAAAAACAAGGAAAAAAGACACACGATAGATTGGCCTTCCAAAGCGTGTTCCACAGATTTTCTTTTTTTTTTAGGAGACAGAGTATCGCTCTGTTGCCCAGGCTGGAGCGCAGTGGTGTGATCTTGGCTCGCTGCAACCTCCACCTGCCGGGTTCAAGCAATTCCCTGCCTCAGTCTCTCGCATAGCTGGGATTACAGGCGCCCGCCACCATGCCTGGCTAATTTTTGTATTTTTAGTAGAGACGGGGTTTCACCACGTTGGCCAGGCTGGTCTTGAACTCCTGACCTTGTGATCCACCCACCTTGGCCTCCCAAAGTGCTGGGATTACAGGCATGAAGCACCACGCCCGGCCTTTTTAAAATTTTTTGACATGGAGTCTCACTCTGTTGCCCAGATTTGAGTGCAGTGGCATGATCTGGGCTCACTGCAACCTCTGCCTCCTGGGTTCCAGCGATTCTCCTGCCTTAGCCTCCTAAATAACTGGGATTACAGGCGCCCGCCACCATGCCTGGTTAATTTTTGTATTTTTAGTAGAGACGGGGTTTCACCATGTTGGCTAGGCTGGTCTTGAATTCCTGACCTCAAGTAATCCGCCTGCCTCAGCCTCCCAAAGTGCTGGGGTTACAGGCGTGAGCCACTGCACTCAGCCTAGATGCCCGTTTTCACAGTAGAACCAGCGTGTGTTGATTCCATCTGCTATCTCACTTTTATTAAAGCTGGATTTCTCACCCCCTAAAAAACTGGTTACTGATTCTTCACAAGGCCTAGGGTATCTTTACCTTGATAAAAACAAGTAAACCATTAAAAAACAGTTGCGCCCCGTGGAGGCTGCCAGTAAAAAGAGCTTTGAGTGTGTCCCGCCTCAGGATGACTAGGGCTGACTCAGCTCAGGCCCCGGGAAGTCCTGACTTTCTTTGCAGAATCAAAACCTCTAATCAGCTGCAGCCCTGCGCTGTTTTGGAAAAGTGGAGTGTGGGTTATCAGCCGTGTCTGCGGGAGCCGGCAAGCCTCGACGGGAACCCAGGCTTGGAGAAAGCTGTGCCCCGCCCTGTTTCTCAGTGAGGGACGGAGATCAGTGTCAGCCAGTTGCCCCGGTGTCTCCAGCCACACCCCGACCTCCACGCGCAGGGTGCCCAGGCCCCCCCGTGCTGCTTTTTGGGAGGACTGGGGGCGTGAGCTGCTGTCTTTCAGCTGCACTGGGGGGAGGGCTCTGCTCTGTGCCACGTTTTCCTTTACAGCACACACGCAGCCTCTGCTCAGGCATGGAAAACGCACACCCCGCGTCCCATGCACAGGCAGCCGTTTTGATCCTTCCCTCCCTCCTGGACCAGGAAACCCTGATGGGGACATGAAAGAACGGTTGGGGCTGGTGGTGATGAAAGAGCTCTGCCAGGCAAGCAGTGCCCAGGAGGCGGCCGTCCGCGGCACTGCCAGCCTGGCGCAGCTTCACACAGCCCGGCCACAGCCAGTGGCTGGGCTCAGGCCGGAGTGACCGTGACCGCCTTCCCAGGAGGCGGCCGGGGCGCCTACCTGTCTTCTGGTCACCGCTGACCAGGAACTTGAGGATATTGTTCATGGCTCCCATGTAGAAGATGAGCCGCAGCTGTGTGACGCACATGGTGACGAGGCTGAGCAGCAGGATGGGGCTGAACACGCTGTGCATGAAGGACGGGGCCTCTGCGGGGAGAGCCGTGGGCTCAGGGCCGGGCACGCCGTCCCCACCGCCCGGGGCTGTGCAAATCCCTCCACACTGGAAGCCGGGGGGGCCTGGGATGGGCCTGGTGAGCATGACGGGCTTGGCACTGCCGTGGGGTCGCCCCTTGTGTGAAACCAGTTGGGCAAATCCCTTTCCCTCCCCAGCTCTCTGCAGGACGGGGCGGGTGGGGCAGCCTCCCGTTTTGGGGTGAAGTGGGAATGGGGCGAGCCGACATCCACGGAGGCCCCTGCCCATCACCCGGCTGCCGTCTCGGGTGGGTACCTGCGGCGTCCGGCTGGCACTTCACCTCCAGGTCGACGGTGGACAGGCACAGCTTGTGGCCCTCCTGCAGCGCCACCTGCTCCTTGGCACTCCTCATGGAGCTGCCCACACTCAGGCGGCGGCCCACCGTGGTCACCTGCTTGTAGAACTGCTTCCCCGTGATCTTGTGGTCAAAGCCCAGCCAGCTGAACTTGATCTTCACCCTGGGGCCCGGGAGAGTGTCTGTGGGTGCCAGCTGGGACGCTGGCTGGAAGAGTGTCTGTGGTGCTGCCCGGGACCCCGGCGAGGGGGGAATAAGGCCAGGGCCCTGGGAGAGAGTCTGTGGGCACTGCCTGGGATCTCGGCTGGGAGGGTGGGGCCAGGGCCCTGAGAGAGAGTCTGTGGGCACTGCCTGGGATCTCGGCTGGGAGGGTGGGGCCAGGGCCCTGAGAGAGAGTCTGTGGGCGCTGCCTGGAGCCCTGGCTGGGGGGGGCAGGGCAGAGAACTGGGAAGAGAGTCTGTGGGCACTGCCCGGGACCCCAACTCGGGGCGGAGGGCAGGGCAGAGGGCCAGGGAGAGTGCGTGTGGGCCGCCTGGGACCCGGGCTGGGGGTGATGGGGCCAGGGCCCTGGGAGAGAGTCTGTGGGCTGCCCGGGACCCCGACTGGGATGGGGTGGGGCCCAGGGCACCTTTACTTACGAGTAGTCCATGTCCTCTGGCCCGGGGAAGGGCTCCAGGGGCCAGTTAAAGAAGCAGTTGAGGAAAACCAGCCCGGAGCAGCCGGCCCAGACCACGAGGATGACAACGAAGGAGACGCCAGCGTCGTAGATGAGCTGACAAGCACCGTGGGGTGAGGGAGGGAGAGTTGGCTGAGGGAGACCAGAGCTGGCAGGCAGGGGCATCCGGCAGCCCCTGCTGTCCCTGTGCTGAGCCGCAGAGGAGGCACGGCCCTGCCAGCCTGGGCGTTTGCCCATCAGACCCCTGCGCTCCAGTCCTCCCACCGTGCCTGCCCTGCTAGTTATCTGGGCCTGGCATGTCATGAACCCCCCGACTCAGAGGCCTTCCCGACAGCCCGCCGAGATCACAGCACGTCTCTTGGGCTCATAGTGAACGGCCCGGCAGAGGCGAGGGTCCCTCGGGCCGATTGGCTTGTCTGGTGAGAGTGGAGCTCCCTGAAGACAGGCTGGCCCTGTCCACGGATGTTCCCCCGAGCCCTGGGGAGCTCACGTGGCAGAGAACAAAGAAGTGCTCCCTCGGGCCCCGTGGGGTGGGCGTGCACCGGCTCAGTCCCGTGGCGCTATGGGGGCTGCTGGGTGTGGCTCTGGCGGAGTGCTCGGCACGGGACCTGGCCAGCGGGCAGCCTACTGGGCATGTTTGCTGCAGTCATGAGTACCAGTGACTTCCAGCAGTGACTGAGAGTCCCCGAGGCACTGGCAGACAGTTACCCAGCACGCCAGGGAGGCTGCCATGAGCCACTGAGAAGAGGAGGAGGAGGAACCCGTGGGATCCACCCCGTCCAGGGACGCGAGAATCTCAGCAAGTCCACAGGACGGCTGACGCCGAGTCCCAGCTCCCGCCACCTCGATGCCCAGGAGGCCACCCCACACCATGGCGCCTGACCTCTCCCAGCCAGCAGCCTTCCCACACGCACCCCTGAGGAAAGGGGGTTCTCCCCAGTGTCAGGGCCAG
>PVKP010038795.1:0-20623 GCA_004027715.1 Plecturocebus donacophilus
TGGTAGTGGTGATGGTCATTTGTAATGTGTGTGTGCATGTGTGTGAGTGCACACATGATTTTGTTGAACTGTCTCTTTGATCAGAGCCTAAATTCTCATCAAGTACTCTCAGATGGTGAACAGTCTGGTTGGAGACTCTGTCAAGGTACCAGAGAGATGGCCTGGAGCCTTCGGCCAGTCATTGTTCTCAAGCTGGGTGCCCTGGGCTGCCTCATCCACTGGCAGGTGTCTCCTAAAAGTGTAATTTAAGGTCCAGTATAAACGAATTTTGGGAGAGGGTGATGAAGGTTCACATAAAGGGAACATGGGAGGAACAGAGGGCCGGGCAGCTCAGCAGTGTGCCAGGGTCAGCAGCAATGCATGTCACACTAAGAAGGTCAAGCTCCACCTTTAGGGCAGTGGGGAGCCATCAAAGAGGTAAGCAGGAAGGCGACACCAGAATATGACTGATGTCAGAATCCCCAGAGAATTCGTTCCCAAAGTCATTTTTTAATATGACTAGGAAAACTACCTACCCTCTCTGGACTAGTTTTCCCATCTCGAATGGGCAAAATGATACTGTGTTAGTTGCCTACAGCTGTTCTAACAAACTATCACAAACTGGATGACTTGAAACAAAAGAAATGCATTGTCTCACGGTTCTGGAAGCTAGAAGTCTGAAATCGAGTTGTCAGCAGGACCATGCTCCCCTTGAAGGCTCTAGGGCACTTCAAGTGTGCACGCTTCCTTGTCTCTTCCCAGTTTGCAGTGGTTGTGGCCATTCATTGACATTCCTGGAGCTACGTCACTCCAATTTCTGTCTCCATCTTCACCTGTTCATCTTCCCTCTGTGAGTCTCTGTCTCCAAACCTCTATCTCCTTATCAGGATACCAGTCATTGGATTTAGGGCAACCTAATTCAGTATGACTTCATCTTCATTTGATTACATCTACATAGATTCTATTGCCAAATAAGGTCACATTCACGGGTACCAGGTGTTAAGACGTCAACATATTTTTTTAGGGGACCCAGTTTAATCCATAAGTACCTACCTTGAAAAGCTATGGTGAGGAAAGCCTTCTGCTACTGTCTCATCTGTTACATGGCAACATCATTTACCTGTTCTTTTTGGCTAAGTACAGCTCTGCCCTAAGCATCTTGACACTTTAAGTTTCATTGGCTGGAAACGAACCAGACATTCTCCCAGTCTCTACCTTTGCCAAGAACTTTAGAAAGAAATGATCATATTCAGGTGGATTAGATCAGTTAATATTTTAGTTCTTAGTAACTTAAAAATCTGCAAAGTAAAATCATATTAATGCTTTATTGAAAAAGAAAATGAGAACTGATAAGGATATCTCTTACTTATTGACTCAGGGAAGGCTAAGTGCCTAGTGAAAGGCAAGGACCTGATTTCCCTAAGTCATTCTCCAGGTAGCATGCTCATCAGTGCAATTGTCTCAGGGTCAAGAATTGATGATAAGATGGGAAATGAAAGTGATTTTTTTTTCACAAACACACTACCTGTTGGGGTGACTGCCTGGCCTCTTCAGAGTCACATCAGAGAAGGGTCATGCTGAAGTCATTTTCCACATTGGGTAGCAGCAGTGGAGCCACCTCTGATTCTGCTGAAGGCAGAAGAGCATGCTGTTGTGGGCTTTCCATGTTGCCAGAGCATGTGTGATGAAGGAAGGGAGTGACGTTTGTTTCTTTTCCCCTGAGAGCGCTTTATGTTTTATATGCAACAAGAAGAACTGGTTTATGTCTTCACAGACCTTCTGCTGTATACTTAATTCAGTTTTTATGGTACTGCATACAGCTCACAGGAAAACTGAATTGGGTGATTTTCCTTTGGACCTAAAGGAAATTAAAGACAGTTAACCTAAAGGAGAAAGCTATTATCGATTAGTGGGCATTCATTCTCTGCTTAGCCAGTATAGGGTGTATTTAAAGACTCAAAATAAGCCTGGTGTTGTACCTGCAGTCCCAGCAACTCAGAAGGCTGAGGTGGGAGGCCAGGAGTTCAAGGCTGTTGACTGTGAATAGCTACTGCACTCCAGCCTGGGCAAAATAGCAAGATCCCATCTCTCTCTAAAAATAGATTCAAACAATTCTTCCTTTAAATAGATTTGAGGTGGCTTTCAAGTTAGAAAGAAAATGATCTTTAAAGATCAAAAAGGAAACTATCTGGGCACAATTCTTCCCAAACAAGAAAGAAAGTCACAAAAGGAATATGGTATAATTTTCCCTTGTGGTCATGGAAGAAAGCAAGCAATAGAAAAGTCCAGGTGAAGGTTAGATACGGTTCATGACTTTGAATCTTAGTGTCATGATTCTTCAGTGTCCACTCCTACAGAACACCCCACGCTTCATGGCTCTCCTTTTCCAGGATGAGAACACATCTGAAACAGACTTGCTGCTCTATCAACTTAAATTCCAAGATGTTTTCATAATTAGATTTTTGGAACATTTTCTTAGATTTTGTTCAGTTCTGCCTCTGACTCAGGAAATTAGACCTCACTCAACATGTGCCTCCCTCCCCTCTGAGCAAGTAGTTCCTCTACCATTGGTGGATGCTTGAATATTCCTCTTGCTGCCACCAGGAACAAACATTTGCCCTTGTGCCCTGGTACCTCCTGCCCAGTCTTATAAAGCACCAAGGGGGAAAGGAGAAGTCACAGATCCAGGCAAGAGTGGCCTCTCCTGCCTCAGCATTTATCCTCCACCTCTCTTCCCCACAGATTGTTGGCTGTGACTATGAGATTGATTCCAATGCCACAGAGGATCGCTGCGGCATGTGCCTGGGAGATGGCTCTTCCTGCCAAACTGTGAGAAAGATGTTTAAGCAGAAGGAAGGATCAGGTAATAAACAAATAAATAATTGAAGTGACGGGACCAAAGGTAGGGGGGCAAGATAAATGGTTGATTGATTCCTAGTTTTTGTTTTTATTTGTTTTAAAACAGCCTGTGACTTGCAAGGTATTCAAAATGGTATGTAGTCTTTATCACAAAGGGGTAAGTGCTCCTTGGCAGTTTTAGGGAAGGGGTTGATTGCTGAGAAAATACAGGATGCATCACAGTGAGATAGAGAACTGAAATGGCCTGCTGTGCACAGGAAGAGGTGTAAGCGTGAAACTGGGGAGAGGATCCCCTCTGGGAACAGGCATCACAAGAGGATCCAGCACTAAAGCCAGTGGTGTTAAAGCCAATGGCATTGGAACAGACCAAGAACTAGGGAGAGAAGAGATCAGAAGCTAGCTGAGAAGGCTACAGACATAAGGACAGATTCTGTAGTGGGGACACAGAAGCCAGCAATGGGTTTACACACGAAAGAATTGGGGTACACCTTCGATTCAAAGTCAAAAGAGAGACAAGGGAGGGTTGCATCAGATCTTTTTTACTCACAATTGCTCCCAAGTGGGAGAGTCAAAAGAGAAGCAAGACAGGGTTCCATCAAATTTCTTTTATTCTCAATTGCTCCCAAGTGGGAGAGGGTTCCACCCACTGCTCCCTTATGACTTTCCAGACAGTTCCTCCACCTAGCATCCCCTTCTTACCCACACTCTACGATTCTCCTCCCATAGTCACGTTTTGCAGAGTTTCTTCTCTGTGCAGCTTTGCCTCTGGATATTCCTCAGGGCAAGAAGAGTCCACCTTGAAGGGTGGACCTCAAGGAAGAGTCAGTTCCCAAGGAAGGCAGCTAAGAAAGGGTCAACCGTATTATGGGAGCCATGGCAGAGCTTGCACCTCTGAGTTTCCCCCACCTGAGGGGTGAAGACATTGAGATAATATACAACACTTTCCACCAGTCATGGATTAACGTTACTCTAGGGAGATCAGACTGTTAATTCTCTGGATTCCGTAGAAATGCTGGGAGTAGGGAATCCATCATGCACTATTGCAGTCGGGCCTGAGGGGAGAGGGGCAGTGTGTGCTACACGGGGGTGATGCCCAGGACAGGAAGTGATAACCACTTTCAGAGATGGTAAAGCCCTGTTTTCCTGGATCCTAGAAAAACAACATCTCTCTCCTAGACATGCTTCCTACCCACGATGCAGTTACTAAGTAGGACCCTGAGAGTATCAGGTGTGTCCTTCAGTTAATTACGTGACCTGTTGTTCCCTAGTAATCATAACAGCAAACAATCTAAGTTTAATTTCCATCCTTATTTTTTCATCTTTGACTATTGGATTACTAAGGTTAAATTGTGAAATGTAATGCTTGTCCTGCCCATTAGAATTATTGTTGGAAGATTGTATTTCATGTTTTTGATTGATAGCTTTATGATGGATGAAAAATACTCTCTGGATTACTCATTAGGAATGTGAATAATAATCCAGTGTGTCTTAAGATTATGATTAAACACCCTATGATAGCCAATGTTTTTATAATCTTTACAAAGGTGTTTTGTAAATATCTTTCATGATTTAGATGTGACTTTATTTACTAGACTTCAAAAAGTCACACTTAAAATTTTAACCTGCTTTATTTAATTTTCTTTATTTCATTTTATCTTGGCATCTGATGCACTGTTCTTCCAATATTATGATAACTCAATTGAAAACCAGAATTGTTGTCCCCAAGTCTCTTCCACTTAACCTTTTAATCCCTTAGGAAATCCAACTCTAGTTCTGGGTTCTTTCCACTGCCCTGGTCTCTTGGGAATGGGAAAATGGGTTATAAATGTCTTCTTCTCCCCTCTCACCTTCACCCCTGCCTCCATGATCTCAGTACCTCTGGCCACATGCCCACCACTGAGCATTGAACATCTCCCTGTGCCTTTGTGCTTTCAGTTCTCTTTTCCCCATGTCCCTCCCCTACAATTTCTTTCCACCAGTTTGTAGCAAGAGGGTTATGATTGCTCACAGTGTGTTACAAGGTTCCAATTCCCTCACCACCCTCTTTGGAGATGAGACTAAGAGTCTAAATCTAAGGCAAGGCAGTTCAACCTCTCAAAACATCTACCAGGTACTGTTATTTTTCTATATTTCTTCCCCACTCTGTGGTTTGTGAGCCTGTCAAACACTGGTTTGTATCTGAACCAGACACCTATGTGTCACTGCTCTCAAGCCTGAGAACAGACATGGACCAGCCTTTCCCAGGAGCCTCCACACTCCACACCTAAATCTTGAGATACTGGCCTGCAGTGAGCATTGTCTCAAACGGACAGCATAAACCTTTAAAAATACAAGCTGGTCATTGTAGGTAAATAGCCAAGGGCTAATGACATAACCTCTTTATGAACACATTTTTATTAGAAATGTCAAAGACTGGAGACCAAATATGCTAGTGAGTAAAGTCTGTATTTGTAGACCACAAAGAACGGTTGGATGATGTGTGTTAGCACCAACAACGCATGATGTTTCTTATCACAATGTCTCAGAAATGAGAGCCCTTTTTTTGCCCCATCCTCAAACATCTTGAGTATTCTTTTTTGTTGTTGTCAAGACAGAGTTTTGCTCTGTCACCCAGGCTGGAGTACAGTGGCACAATCTTGGCTCATTACAACCTCTGCCTCCTGGATTCAAGCAACTCTCCTGCCTCAGCCTATCTAGTAGCTGGGATTACAAGCCCATGCCACCATGCCTGGCTAATTTTTATATTTCTTTTAGTAGAAATGAGACATCACCATGTTAGCCAAGCTGGTCTCGAACTCCTGACCTCATGATCCACCCACCTCAGCCTCCCAAAGTGCTGGGATTATAGGCATCCTAAGTATTCTTTTAGTTCAAGGTGCTCAAGACTGAGATAGTTATGAGGTAGTTTCTCCAGAGACTTCTTTCTTGAGGTCAGAATAATGTTTCTCCACTTCCCTTAATATTGGTGCAAGTGGCTAATGCTTACACTGGGGAAGATGCAAGAAAATTGATTTGCTGAACGAATGTGCTCATCATTCTTAATACAGTTGACCCTTGAACAACATGGGGTCAAACTGAATGAGTCCACTTAGTATGAAGATGTTTTTCAATAAATATATTGAAAAAACTTTTGGAGATTTGTGACAATTTGAGAAAACTCACAGATGAACTGTGTAGCTTAGATATATCAGAAAAATTAACAAAAAGGTATGTCATGAATGCATAAACTATATGTAGATACGAGTCTCCTTTATCATTTACTACCATAATATATCTACAAGTGTATTATAAAATGTTAAAATGTTTTAAAATTTATGCACACAAACACCTACAGACCATACATGGCACCATTTGCAATTGGGAGAAATGTAAACAAATCAAAGATGCAGTATTAAGTCATAACTGCATAAAAGTGACTGTGTTAATACTGTACTACTGTAATAATTTCAGGACCACCTCCTATTGCTATTGTGGTGAGCTCACGTGTTGCAAATATCTGCTTAAAACACTGTGTAATGCTCATCATCTCCATGTGAGTAGTTCATTTGTCCAGTAAATTGCATATCACAGTAAAAAGAGATCTCCTGCAATTCTTGAATATTTGTCATTGTGTTAAGTGTAATACCATAAACCTTAAGTAACACCATGGGATTCATACAAAGTGCCACTAGCGATGCTGGAAATGCTCTAAGAAGCAGAGAAAAGTCATGACATTTTAGGGAAAAGTTGAATTGCTTGATATGTACCACAGATTGAAGTCTGCAGCTATAGCTGTCTGCTATTTCAAGATAAATGAATCTAGTGTAAAGATCATTATAAAAAAAAGAAAAAGATATTTGTAAAGTAACACTACAGCTATGCCAGCAGGTACAAAAACCTTGTGCTTTTTGTGAAATTTTTTACCTTTCATGCAGCTTTCACGTGGGTGCAGAACTGATATAGAAAGGCATAGCATATCTATAGACCCTGATATGATTCAACATAAAGCAAAGTCATTATATGACAACCTAAAGCAAAAGGAACAAGAGGGACCTAAAGCTGGAGAAGTTAATACCTGCAAAGTATGATTTGATAATTTTTGAAAGAGATTTGCTGTTAAAAATGTCAAGATAACAGGAGAAGCAGTCTCTGCAACGGGCAGCAGATGAGTCTCCAGATGCCATTAAGAAAATCCATGAAGAGAAAGGATATCTGCCTAAACAGATTTTTAATGTGGATGAAAGTGTCCTATTGTGGGGAAAAAAATAGTAAAAAGACATTTATTAGTAAAGAAGATAAATGGATACCAGGATTTAAGGCAGGAAAGAATAGGCTACCTCTACGGTTTTGTGCAAATGCAGTCAGGTTCATGATCAGGCTACCCTTATCTATAAAGGAGCTAACCTAACAGCCTTGAAGGGAAAAGATAAACACAAGCTGCCAGCCTTTCAGTTGTACAAGGAGAAGGCCTGGACTTCTTCCTAATTGGATGCTCTGATACTTTGTCCATGAAATTAGGAAGTACCTTGCCAGTAAGGGACTGCCTTTTGAAGTTCTTTTGATATTGAACAATGCCCCTGGCCACCAAGAACTCCATGAGTTCAACACCAAAGGCATCAAAGTGGTCTACTTACCCATAAACACAATGTCTCTAATTCAGCCTCTAGATCAGAGGGTCTTAAGGATCTTTTAGGCTCATTACACACAATACTCTATGGAAAGGAGTGTCAGCATTGTGAAAGAGAACTCTAATAGAAAACATCATGAAAGTCTGGAAGGATTACAACGTTGAAGATGCTATTGTCATAGAAAACACCATGAAAGCCTCAAGAGCAATTTCTGCTGGAGAAAACTGTCCCAACGTTGTGCACAGGACTTATGAGACAGACAATCAAGGAAATCATGAAAGAGATTGTGAATATGTGAAAAATGTGGGGGTAAAGAGTTTCAAGATACGAGTTTTGGAGAAATTCAAGAGTTGTTAGACCCCAGAGAAATTAACAGAAGACGAGCTGATGAAAGCGTTCTTCTGAACCAGGACCAGATGATGGTCCTGGAAAGAAGATGGAGAAGAAACAGTGCTAGAAAACAAATAGACATTGGACAGTCTAGCAGAAGGGTTCTGATTACTGAAGACTGCTTTCGATTTATTTTATGACATAGACTTTTCTACGTTACAGGCACTAAAACTAAAGCAAATGGTGGAAGAATGATTGGTACCATATAGAATGCTTTTAGAGAAATAAAAAAGCAAAATGTCAGACAAATTACCATGAATTTCTGCAAAGTTTCAGAGTGTGTCTGCCTCTCTTCCTCCATGTCCACCTCCTCCACCTCTGCTACCCTTTGTTTTCCTCCCCAGACTACTCAACATGAAGACAACAAGGATAAAGGTCTTTATGATCATCCACTTCCACTTAATGAATGCTAAATACATTTTCATTACAAATTCCTTAACATTTTATTTTCTCTAGCTTACTTTATCATAAGGATACAATTTAGAATGCATGTAACACAAAAACGTTGTATCAGTGGACTGTTCATGTTATTGGTAGGGCTTCTGACCAACAGTAGGCTATTAGTAGATAAGTTTGGGTATAGTCAAAAATTACACACAGGTGTTTTTTTTTTTTACTTGCATAGGGGCTTGGTGCCATAACCCCTGTGTTGTTCAAGGATCTCTTGTACTTTGCAACTATTCTTACCAATCCTGCTTTTATCTACAAACTATTCAGAAGCAGTGCTTACATTCACTGAGAGCTTTTATTTTAAATTAAGTATGCCTCTTTCAATCTACCCATAATAAATATTCCTAATTTTGGATTTTCTCTCTTAAGTGAAAGAATAAAAAGTGAACTCTGTTGTTTATTGTTTTTCTCTGTTTAGGCTTTTATTTTTTTAAGAAAGGAACAAGGTGGTAGACACAGTATTTCATAGCAGTTGATTTTCCTGCATGAGCTCTGCTATGAGAAGGCATGCAACATCCTAAGTAAGAAAATGTCTGCAGATAGCAATATTCGAGGGCACTTACTTTAAAAAAAAATTAGTCTCAATTACATGTGATCAATATCTTCCTTGAGGTGGTTATACATTAGTGGTTTCAGTCAGCTGTTCCAGGCAAGTGTATGAGAGCCAAATGGAACTTAATTAAATACCATGCAAACCACATTTTGGTTCCTCTGGATGGGAACTGCCCACTTGAAAGCTGAGGCTGAGGTTGTGATCTGTATCCAGTTTCAGAGCAAATTATTCTTGCTGGACATGGCAGGGTTTGACCCCCAAGACCCCATACTTCTTTAGCACCGGAGAAAGATGAAGAAATAAAGGTGCTTTCACGTGACTTGGAAGGGCTTGCTCATCAGACTAAATAACCTAGGGTGTATCCAGTGAAAAAATGACCAGTAACATCAGCATCATAAAACTGTATTTTATATTTTAAAGAAAGTTGAAGGAACAAAGAATGGTTAGCTTACAAAAGAGGAAAATCATTGACCATTAGAGCTGAGAGGGACCTCAGACATCATCATTCAATCCCCTTCTGTGCAATGAGATTCAAAGAAGTTAGATGAATCAATGAAAGTCACAGAGCTGATTTGTAGAAATGCAGAGACTAGAATGCAAGTCTTTCAACTTCCATTGCCCCAGAACTCCTTCCACAATGCCATCCTGCAAGTCCATGTTCTTTACATTTTATGATATAATGGTTCTCAAAAAGCATAAATAAGATGAATGCATTAAATGTTTAGCATAGAGCCTGGCAAACACTAGCAACCACTAAAGTGTTCATTCCTTTTTTCACCACCATGCCTCTTACCATAATGACCATTAAACAAGAATAAGACTGTGGCTAGAGTTGATCATTATCTTCAAATAAATGTCAACATATGCTTTTTGAGAAGGCTGAGTTAGAGCACATGAGAATAAATTATAAATTCCTATTTCAGCAATATATAAAAGAAAAAATGAGAAAGAAAACTTTCTAATGAAGAGAATTGTCCAACAGTATAAAAGACTGTGCTCAGAGTTGAGTTCCTCATCACAGGCTGTATTCAAGATAGCCAGATGGCAAACAATCAGAGATTCTCTCCAGAATTTTCTTAATGAATGGAAGCTAGGATTGCGTTACTTCCTAGAGTAGGATTACGTTACTTTTCCCCTGCTGGGAAGGGGTGGGGAGAGGAAAAGTATGTATCCAATGCAATCTTTAGGAAGTCTAATTTAATAGAAGCAACAAATGGGAAGGCAGAAATACTAGCAGGAAGCTAGCTAGGAGCTTTAGGGTTTTGAACTATCAACATAAAATCGCAGAAAAATAAATGCTAGATTAACTAAAAAAGCTTCAGAGTCCAATCTACACTCATTTCACATTTCTTACAAAACTGGGCACATATTGAGTCATAAAACTCCTGAGAATTCTGTTCCTGTCCAAGTTCTCTAAAATCACCCATAATCAGTGCTTCTGCCAATCCCAGTGGCCACCCACATGGGCACTAAATGATGGGGAGGCTGGGAAGAGGATGAACAATGGGTCAGAAATAGTTTGCATTCAACTAAGAATCTGACATGCCTCTTTAATGATTGTGTTTTCTCTCCTTAGGTTATGTAGACATTGGGCTCATTCCAAAAGGAGCAAGGGACATAAGAGTGGTGGAAATTGAGGGAGCTGGAAACTTCCTGGCCATCAGGAGTGAAGACCCTGAAAAATATTACCTCAATGGAGGGTTTGCTATCCAGTGGAATGGGAACTACAAGCTGGCAGGGACCATCTTTCAGTATGACAGGAAAGGAGACCTGGAAAAGCTGATGGCCGCAGGTCCCACCAATGAATCTGTGTGGATCCAGGTAATGCAGAACGGAGGGAAACTGCTGGCATGTGTGCTAGTTAGAATCTTTCTCATTTTTCCGCAAGGTATTTGCTAGGAGACATTAAGAAAGAATCTTTAAAAAACTTTTTTTAGCAAAGAGCAGGGAGGGGAATGAGATATTATAAGTTTGTGCTGTTAATCTTTTATTGCCTAGATATTGCTGAAACCTCCATAACAAAATGCAAGGTGCTCTAAAACCATCCACTGGGAGATTTGAGTTCCTCAAGTCTATTGTCACTGTGGCATGGGTTTCTAAGTAGCTTTCCCGCAGTGGGGATAAACTGACATGTCACTGTATGTTGTCCTCAGGCAAAACGTTTGGCTTTGTGAAATTCTTGCTGGAAGAGGAGTTAGAATACAGTATGTGCCCTTCAAAGGCACAATAAATTAGTCTTTCACATTGGGCACAGAACTGTAGGTAAGGAGAGGAATGATTATACTGACAGCAGCAAGGCAGGTTGAGGATGACAGATGGCCAAGGAGTTAGATCCAGCCACAGTCTAAAGTTAGAGAGACAACCTTTCGGAGCCAGATATCAGAGCATTCACAGAAGCTGAAGGTCAAGCTTGGCAGCTGTGATCCATGAGCATCAGAAGATTTTGCTTCTGACACAGGCAAGGATTTACACACGAGAATCCCCAGTCCCAGGGAGCAACCCATCCAATGCCTCTATGTTTAAGGCGAATTCAGTTTAAACACATGATAACTAGATTGCCTGCACGAGAGGGAAGTAAGGGGAAGATCCCAAGAGCAGCAGACCTAAGCTAAAGCCCATGACCATTTTTATCTCAGAACTACTATTTGTTAAAGGTACTTGCGGAGACCAGTGCAGTCATGGAGACCCCAAACCAGGCGGCACCAAAGGAATTAAGAAACAGAAATAAAGATAGAGTGCAAAAGTGGGAATCAGGGTGGGACATCAGGGGACTCACAGCATTTCAGAGCTGCGAGCCCAGAGCAGACTCCGACCCATGTATTTATTCTTTGTGAACAAGTGATTATTTTTAATAAGCAGGTGTTCAGTGTTTCTCTGTAGAATAAAGATAGACTAAACAGACAGATGGTGCCTGTTCACTACTAAAATAGAAATCAGCTCAAAAGCACTCTTTACGAGTCAGCAATGGGGACAAAGTCATGTATCCTGTGTTTTGGGAACTGGTTTAACTAGTGTGCGACCAGTACATATTGCTTACTATTTAACATTCACTGAGTGCTAATTCCACGACAGACACTGTTCTAACCACTTTACATGTGTTTACTCATTTAACCTCACAACAATCCTACAAATAGGCACTATTTATTATCCCCACTTTGTCTATGGGCAAACTATAGCACTTACCTATATTCATAAAGCTGGGAAGTACATAAGGGCACAAAGTGACCTGTCAGCCTACTGTTGGAAAGGACATTCATTGCCATTTCCACAGAAAACTTCCCATATGATTTCATCTCCCCATTTATGTGAACTGAAAATCCCATGGGAATCCAGCTAACAAATAATTGAATGGAGAATATATAGTTATAGAGGTAGAGGCAGGTATATAGACATGAACTTAGACACAGACACAGGTATAGACATCGGCATAGACATAGGTAGAGATCTATTTAATGGCATTTGTTCCAGTGGATGCTCCCATAACCAATTTTAGATGACTGACATTGCATGGTGTTTTTACACGACTGGCTTACAGTCACGACAGTTTGACATGACCTCTCTCTTGCCTTTTAGCTCCTATTCCAGGTGACTAACCCTGGCATCAAGTATGAGTACACAATCCAGAAAGACGGCCTTGACAATGACGTTGAGCAGCAGATATACTTCTGGCAGTATGGCCGCTGGACAGAGTGCAGCGTGACCTGCGGGACGGGTGAGAAACAGCTGCTCTCATTATGAAGCCATGCCAGCCTCAGAGCCGGCTGCAGAGGCGATTAGCCCAGTGATTTGCTTTGTGCTCTGTGCTGTGCAGATCCACCGAGATGGCCAGGGGCCTCTGTGGACAGTGAGCGTGCAGGGGCATGGTTTGAAGAGAGGCGGCTTTTCTTTTATCAGCGCTATATACTGGTCTTTTATAGAGCGGGTAAAAACTTTGATAAAAGTTTTCAGTAAAACCTTTGTTTAAAGGTTTTGTTACGTGTCAAACAAAAAGCATTAACAACAACCATGTTTCTGGTTGAGGACCTGAGGACCACAAAAGCATAACATCTGCTCAAACGTGTACCATAAATCACGGCCAACTTCAAACCATAACTAGCTCTTCTGATTCCTGACCCAGTGTTCTTACTCCATCTCCTATTTATCCATTTTTATACATATAGCTGGGGAGTAGCTTTCTCTCACAAAATCAAGCCCTGGAGAGGTTCTCTTGCTGCCAAGTATTAGTCAGGATGGGATAAGTTCTGCTACAAGAACAAAAAAAAAAATGAAATCTTAGTAATTCAACACAATGCAGGTTCATTGTTAACTCATTGTGTGTCTGAAGCAGGTTGGAAGGCTCTGCTTCATTTCCTACATAAGACATCCAAAACACATGACGTCCAGCTTGCCCTGTAAGGAAAGAAAGAGATGAAAGAAGCAGCTGTCTCTGTTGATAGCCTTGGCCTGGAAACACTGCTAGTCACTTCCACACACATCTCGTTGGTTGGTCTTAGTCACATGGGCACCATCTAACCGCAAAGGGAGGCTAGCAATCATGGAGGGGCACACGGACATTTGAGGAGCATGGAATCTCTCCACTGCAGCGCTGGATGAACTTTCCCAAAGCCTGTGAAGGCAAGGGTCAGGGCCTGTTGAATACTTGGGGCTATATCACTCACTTAGGGGGCCTCCAGCTCTCTCTCTCCTTTGGGTCATGTCTAAGTCTGCTCTGAAACTTCTTGCCTCTAGCCTGTAACTGCAACCTGCAAAACTAGGGCAGCTACAGAGTGATACGCCAGAATTGGTGACATAGCAAAAGGGAAGAAAAGTGAAGCAGTGAATGGACTGGAATACCATGGTCCACCCCCCACAGGCTTCCCTCTCACATACCTGGTCTCTGCATCACCTGCTCACTGGCTTTCCCACCCTTGAGAGTTGTGCAGCATCAACCTTATGAACAATTTTTGTGTTCCCAACTTCTTTATTTCCCCATTTCAGCATAGAAAACCAAGGTTAGCTTTTAGAATTCATAAGACTAAAATGTTCATTCTAAACTGTGTGACAATTTAACAATGCTAACTAACCCCCTGAAAATCTGTCAAGGTCAAAGGTGCCGTCTGTGGCAGCAGCCATGAGTGGTGCTGACAGGAGAGTCAGTCCTGCCATTCTTACCGCTGCCTCTAGCATTTCCAAACATACTGCCTCCCTGCCCAGGGTGTGGGGCTGGGCAAAGGCAATTTAAGCAGAAAATAACTGGATGAGAAAAACTTCCCCTGAGGAGCAATGGGAAGAAAATGAAGTCATTGTGACTGTAGTCATAAATACTTTGTCGATTTGTCATCCCCTGTGTTCTCATCTTTCTATAAAGTACAAGTTTAACTCTAAGTCATTTGCCCCAGGACACCATAGAATGAAACAGCCAATGCTGATGGCAGGGACTCCTGAAATAAACAAGAGAACATCCCCCACTCTCTTCTATTTCAAGGTAGAATGAATCCTTTGCATCACACACACGATATTTCAGAGCAGCAGGTATCCAGAGATAAGTGGCTGATGTGTGCAGTGATCATAAAAAGACATCTGAAGTCAGCTAGGAAATTGGACATTCTTACCTGATGTGAATCAGACATTTGGTTTTGTTACAGTCTAAGCCTTCAGCAGGACTTCCACCTACCTAGGTAAATGTCATTCTGATTACTAAGCCTTACTGGGAAAGATCACAATGCTCACATGCTCACCTGAACTTCAGCCACACTGTTTGTTTGAGTGAGGGCGAATCTTACTCTGGCAAAGGAGAAAGACAGCAAGACTCTTAAACATAGATGATGAAATGCTGTTATTCACACAGGACACACATTGCTAAATATAATATTGGAAGTCTGCCTGAAACTGAATAATTCAGTGATGGATTTTTATTTTATTTAAGCTAAAATTTTCAACACTGTAAAAGTAAGTTAAACATGTTACTGAAACATGAAAAATTGTCACCCCCTAACACATGTACTTTTGCTACTTTGCTTTCCCTTCAATGCATTTTTTTCTAATCATTGATGTATATAGTTGTGTGCATATGGATACATGTATGTACATTATATACATATACATATATTTTCACTTATCACAATAGGGTACTATTATGATTCCTTATTGCTGTTCTTCCGATGAGAATTTGCGGACCCATGTAAAAAACGATCTCCTTAGTTTTTATTTCTACGTGAAATTTCTAGGTTCAAAGAATATAAATATAATTAACTTGTACCAAATTATCAGATAACATTAACTTATTACCAAATTGATTTCCATAGTAAATGGGTTCCAAATAGGTAGTAGCAATCATTTTTTTAATTACTGTGTTATTTTAGTTTTACTGAGAAACATTTCAGACATACTAGCAAAATAGAGAATGTAGTAACAAATTCCTTGATACTAACCACCCAGCATTATTGCTCCTACCATTTTGTTGTTTGTTTCAGTCTTTACTTTTAAAAACAAACAAAAAAAATCTCATCTCCACTTTCTTCACTTTTTCCCCAGAGTTAACTAGGGTCATGAAACTAGTGTTTATTATTCTCATGTATGTGGTTAAATACTTTTACCATGTATGTGGTTAAATATGTATAGCCATACGCGTTATATAGAATTGTTTCTCAGGCATTTAATCTTTCTACATATAGTATCATATGCACTATATCATTCTTTGTCTTTTTTTTCCTCAACATTATGCTTTCGAGATAAATCCACATTGATTAAAGTAGCTCTAGTATTTTTTTTTTTCCTGTTGCCCAGGCTGGAGTGCAATGGCGCGATCTCAGCTCACTGAAACCTCTGCCACCCGGTTCAAGTGATCTCTCGCCTCAGCCTCCCAAGTAGCTGGGATTACAGACGTGTACCATCAACACTCAGCTAATTTTTGTATTTTTGGTAGAGACGGAGTTTCACCACGTTGGCCAGGCTGGTCTCAAATTCCCGACCTCAAGTCATCCACCCGCCAAAGTGCTGGAATTACAAGCATGAGCCACCATGCCTGGCCTCTCATACATTTATCTTAAGGGTTGCGTACTATTCTATTACATTAACATATCATGATTTATTTATACATTCACTGTTTTGCAACTATAAATCTTTCTGCAATTCTGTAATGAATACCTTATAATACTTCCCTTATTACTTCAATATTTGGGCTTTTTTAATTTGTATACCTAAAAGTAAATTCCTGGGTCATATAGTCTGTGCATATTATGGGAATAAACCTGTGAACTCATAAGGTGACACTGAATATTTTATATTTTCCAGGGAAACAACAAAATGTTAAAGGGAAACACAGCAAGAGTTAACATTTCTTGGACCATGTGTCTACTGCTAGCTTGAGGTAGTTCAAGGTTAGGTCACACGACATTCTTTTTAATGACATTCTATGTTTGTGAAACTGGTTTTTCAGTGGTGGCTGTGATTAAAAGGTCAAGTGCCACCTGAAAATCAATGTGAACCTAGAAATGTGGTATCTAGTCTCATTCCAAGATTTGAAAAGTTGTACAGTATCCAACAGATGCACGCATCTCATGAGTGTAACTTAATTTAAAATGAAACAAAAATACTATTTTGTTTTTCAATTTATGTGTATTATTTTTTCAGATGGCTACTAAGTTTTTGAACCATAAATCCTTATTAAGTTTGGACCTAATTATTTAATGAATGGAACTATTCAATGTTTTATTTTGCCTAGAGGCACCATGAAAAATTACCAAAACACAAAGGGCACTATGAACCAAAAATGTTGCAAGTCCCTGTTCTAGTCTTTGGTTTGTCTTTCTCACATCCATAATCCCAGCACTTTGGGAGGCTGAGGCGGCTGGATCACCTGAGGTTGGGAGTTCAAGACCAGCCTGACCAACATGGAGAAACCCCATCTCTACTAAAAATACAAAAAAAATTAACTGGGCATGATGGTGCATGCCTGTAATCCCAGCTACTCAGGAGGCTGAGGCAGGAGAATCACTTGAACCCAGGAGGTAGAAGTTGCAGTGAAATGAGATCGCGCCATTATACTACAGGCTGGGCAACAAGAGTGAAACTCCATCTCATAAAAAAAGAAATTTACATTGATGACTTATTTACATTAAGCAGAACTCATATTAAGTAGAAATATTACACTTTGGGAAGCAGGAAATCACTTGTACCCAGGATTTCGAGACCAGCCTGGTCAATATGGTCTATGTCTACAAAAAATACAAAACTTAGCCAGGCATGGTGGTAGCAGTGGGCGCCTGTAGTCCCAGCTATTGTGGGGGATATGGCAGGATTACTTGCGCCCAGGAGGTTTAGGCTAGACCCAGCCCGGGCAACAGAGTGAGAACCTGTTTTTCTGTCTCAAAAAAGAAAAGTTAAATTTTTAACATAGTGAATTTTGTCTGTTTTCCTTTTAAAGTTTGTGCTTTTGGTGTCTTAACTAAAATACTTTTCTATCCCATATATAGATATGATCCCATATTTTCTTCTAAAAGTTTTAGAATTTCGAATTTCACATAGGGAGTTTAACTCACCTAAATTTATTTTTGTGTGATGTATAAAGTAGGAATCCAATTTCCTTAGGAATAATCAACTATTCCAACCAAATTTATTAAATATGACACCTCTTCCTTGTTGGCGCTTTTAAAGCTGTTACTATTTTTATATTTTAAAGAAATTGCTGAGAATTTGCAGAACTAATGTGGATGGCTATAACTGTACTTGACAATATCTATATGCGGAAAGAGGTGAAATCTCTAGACAGTGCTTAGAAATGAATCCTCTCATCCCACCCCAACTACGTGTAATTCAGGTTAAATGTGTGCGCATCTTAGTAGCTGGAACATCTGTTCCTAGCTTGTTGTTTCTCTTAGCTGCTTTTCAACTGGATTCCCTCCAGCAGATCCCAGGCTTGTCACCACAGCCAGAGTTTGTTAAACATCACCACTGTCCTGCATTAAATAGGAGGTCCAGGACTAAGCTAAGAACTCACCTGCCTTTCTGACAAAGGGATGCTCTCCATGGTCACTTATAATGCGGGCTCCTTGGGAGGGTGCTTTTCTTTGTCTGTACCTCTGGGTGGAATTGGTTTTCTTTCCTCTTGTTCCTGCTGTTGCATGTGAAAAGATGGAGTTCATTGTGGCTTCTCTGGGGCAGCTGTGTGATGCTTTACCACTGTCAGAGAGTCAAGGAAACTGCATCTCAAACAAAAAACTCACTGTGTCCTATCTGCGAGAACTCTAAGTGTGATGAGTGATGATTTTCTTTTGTTTTCCTTTTTCCGTCTAGTTTTATAAGCACATCTGTAAAAAGACCCAACTTTTTCGGAATTGTAGTCATTAAAATCTTACCAACTTGGTTTTTAAAGCACAGAATTCCATTGTTAAAATGATTGAACTCCATCTTCATCTGCCTCTGATTATTTGCCAACTCGTAATTTTAATTATAGTATCTATGTGCACGTCTTATCTCCTTTGCCAGGCTGTAAACTCCTGGATGACAGGCTCTGTGCTTGATGCTTCTGTGTTTCTCTCCTCCTTCCCAGATATGGCATAGTGCTATTTACTGGCTTATTATGAAGAATGTTACAAAGGAATCAGATGACGAGATGCATAGGGCAAGGCGTGTGGAAAGGTAACAGAGCTTCCATGTCCCCTCTGGGTGCTCTACCCTCCAGGAACTTCCGTGTGTTCCACCATCTGGAAGCTTTTTCATCGGCATTTATCTAATTTGCTTATAGGTGTGGATATGTTTCCCGGCTCCTATTCTGTTGCATTGATCTAGTTCTGTAATTTTTGCAGCTTTATGTATGTGTTAGTATTAAAATTCCTTATCTAGTTCTTTCTCTTAAAAATCTTCTTGTCTATTCCAGGCCTTTGCTTATTTATTAAATTTTAGGGTCAACTTATAAAACTCCAAGAAAATCCCTATTGTAATTGTAATCGATTTATATGTTGTTTATATCAGGATTGATACCTTTAAAACAGTGAGTTTTTCTGGATCTGAATACACACAGCTAACTAGGGAGGTTAAAGATCTCTATAAGAACTACAAAACACTGCTCAAAGAAATCAGAGCTTACACAAAAAAATGGAAAAACATTTCATACACGTAGTAAGGAAGCATCAATATCGTTAAAATGGCCATACTGCTCAAAGCAATTCACAGATTCAATGCTATTCCTATTAAACTACCATTTAGATTCTTCATAGAACTAGAAAAAAAACTATTTTAAAATTCGTATGGAGCCAAAAAAGAGCCCGAATAGCCAAAGTATGAATACAATATATCTCTCTATTCAGGTCTTTGGGATTCTTTAAGAATTATTTTTTTCTTAGAGATATATAGGAATGCTATTGATTTTTGTGTTTTAATTTTGTATCCAGCAAACTTGCTGAACTCTATTATTAGTTATAGGTTTGTCTGTAGAATTTCTTGAATTTTTGTTTTAGTAGTAAGAAAATTTTTATCTTCTTTCCAGGTGTTTTACTTTTTGTTTTTTGAATTCATTGCATTGCATTGGGCCTCTGATAGAGTGCTGAATGGAATAGATCACAATAGGCAATAAGGGACATGTATGCCTTCCTCCTGACTTTGATAAGAATGCTTCAGATGATCCTTATCAGAGAAAAAAAGTTCTCTTCTATTTCTAGCTTATTACCTTATTATAAATGAGTGCTGAATCTGTCCAATTTCTTTTTTTTTTTTTTTTTTTTTTTTTGCATCTACTGAGATGATCATATAGTCTTTCTCCATTAATATACTAAAGGAATTGGTTATTTCATGAATAGATTTTCTGTTATTGAACTGTACTGGCATTCCTTTGATAAAGCTTACTTAATGTGGTATAAATTTGTGCATATATTATATACACTGTAGAGTTCTGTTTGCTAATACTTCACTTGGGACTTTTGCATCTGCCTCCATGAATGAGATCTATCTTGAATATTCCCTTCCAGCACTCTCTTTGTTCAGTTGGGTATCAAAGTTATAAAATGTTCATAAATGATTTGGGTTACTTTTCCTCTTTTTTTCTCTGCAACTTTATATAAAATAAGAATAACAATGGTTTGTGCCCATTGCTGCTCTTGCTTCCAAAGAAATTCCTCTGCTAGTTCTAGTCAGTCCTACTTTGGTTAGGTGGGGGAGATTTTTCTTCATGCTTCTGTCCTCATATAGGACTCACAAATGCATTCAAAGGCAGATTGTCTGCAGATCAGGTGGCTAGAGTGGGCATGCAGTGGTCTGTGCATGATGGCAACTCATCCTTAGAGTTTCTTCACACTTCTTGACCATATGGCTCAAAAGGTACCCCTCATTTTCTCATTCATTTATATTATTCTTTCTTCCTATTGACTGGCTACTGTCTTCCTTTAAGATAGTAATGCATCCAAGTAAGTGTCCCCTGCAATTGTATAAAATCTTCCCTGGTCCCATGGCTCTCTTTCTCATTCTTAAGTAATAAATAGTCCTATTAGTATGTCATGGTAGTTCATTAAGATTGTAGCCTCTTGCCTGGGCGCAGTGGCTCATGCCTTTAGTTCCAGCACTTTGGGAGGACAAGATGGGCAGATCACCTGAGGTCAGGAGTTTGAGACCAGCCTGGCCAACATGGTGAAATCTCTGTCTCTACTAAAAATACAAAAATTAGCTGGGCATGGTGACATGCAGCTGTAGTCTGAGCAACTCTGGAGGCTGAGGCAAGAGATTCACTTGAACCTGGGAGGCAATGTTTGCAGTGAGCCAAGATCGCACCTCTGCACTCCAGGCTGGGCAACAGAGTGAGATTGTCTCAAAAAAA
>PVKP010038796.1:0-20600 GCA_004027715.1 Plecturocebus donacophilus
TAGGGGAGGGACAGTGGGGGGGGAGGGACAGTGGGGGGTGGGGAGGTGTGGGGAGATAGCATGGGGAGAAATGCCAGATATAGGTGAAGGGGAGGAAGGCAACAAATTACACTGCCACGTGTGTACCTATGCAACAATATTGTATGTTCTTCACATGTACCCCAAAACCTAAAATGTAATTAAAAAAAAAAAAAAAGAAGAAAAAAAAAATATATATATATACCAAGTTTGGGCATGTCGTAGTTCTCAATCAATGTAAACTGCCATTATCTTTCCCATTTATCATATATGTCATGGTTGTCACTAGTTCCTAGTTTAGAGCACAACCAAAATCCACAAAATCACCTACTTGCAGAACTACATGGACACCTAGATACACCATTTCTCTCTGACATAAATGGAAAAGGGAACCCAGCTCATGGTCTCTGGGTCTCCATGGGTTTCAGGACTCAGGCCTCTTTTGCAGCAGACAGGCCTGTGAGACATTCATCCTATCTGTGGATGAGAGTTTACCCTCACTCCGGCTTGGCATTCACCTTGTCATCTGTACAGTCCATTGGGGAGGATGTGTATCTCTCAGAGAAGATTCTTGGCCTGTATTTTATTATTCCTACCACAGTTAACACCTACACAGGGTTTGTTGTTGTTTTCATCATTGACACTTTTCACGGCTCCCTCGTTTTTACATAGTTGACTCAGATTTTAGTTTATTCTTTCCATCTATGGGCATTGTTGCCTGAGCCCAGTGACTTGGTCAGTGCTCCCCTTCATGGACTCTGCTGTAACCATGCACCTCTCATTTGCAGCAATCTCAAGGCTGTTGTATTATAAATCTGCAATCATTTCATTTATGCAAATTTTTCTTGACTGTTAGCTCCATAATCACAGGGTCAGTATCTGGTTTTGTTTATCCTGGCTTAGCACAGTGGCTGGTATGGAGAAAAAGATCAGCAAGCCATCTTTTAACAAATGAACAATAAATTTATGAATCAACAAACTGCTAAATTGGTGACAGTCATGTTTAGTGTAAAAGAATGCTCATGGTGCCAGGCTTCCCTGTGGGCAGTTGAGGGTTAGTAGCGTGGTGGTGACTGGAAGAAACTCAGTGATTTTCCACATCACTAGAGAGAACAGTGGCAAGAGGATAGTGCTGCACTAACCACCCAACCCCTAATCTTCTAGTGCACACCAAGACCTAAACAATTTCAGAGAAACTTAATATCAATTCACCAAGCTCTACATCCACTAACAGAAGCTCCTCTTTAGTTTCTCTTCCAATTAGGAGGATCACAGCTTCTGAGTTTTCAGGGTCCCAGCGGTAGAGCAGCCAATGGGGACTATTCCTCTGCCTCTTCCCAGCCATGAGCAGAGTGCTCCAGGGAAACACAGGGGAGGCATGGAATGTTCTGGGTGAAAGCATTGAGATGTGAGGCTGGGAATCTAGAGAAGTATATCTAAGTCCTGTTCAGGGACACATAGCATTGGATTCACAAAACAAAACAAAATGTGGAACAAGCCCAGGCAAAAACATGAGGGAAGATGACCCAGCATAGACCAAGTGGCTTGTGAGGGACATCAGGTAGACAGGTGAACCTGAAACCAACAGGTGCACATGGTAGGTAGAACAGGGAAGGGTTTGTGGCTGGAGAACAGCGTGGGCCAAATGGCGGGGAGCTTGTACTTTCCTCTGTGGGTCCTGACAGCAGAATGGGTGAGAGAGGTGAGACACCTTCAGATTTTATCTCAGTGCTTTTTTTTTTTTTTTTTTTTTGACGTTTTCAAATCTCAGGTCAAAATAACATAGATTTTCATACCCAATAAAATAGGTATTGTATATCAGATAAACAAGCAAACTAATAAATTTGAAAATAACACTGTAACAAGGATGAGCAGAGGTAGCAATTCTTGTGCACACTTGATGGGAACATTAAATAGGCAGCCACCATGGAAGAGTATGATGGGTCTCAAATTAAAATAGAAAATATCATAGGATCAAGGAATTTCTCCTCATGATATAGCCAGAAGAACTGAAATCAGCATCTTGTAGAGGTATTGTATATGTGTGTCTTTAAGGACACTATTCACGTCAGTCAGTGGGGAACCAACCCAGTATTTATCCCCAGATGAATGGATGAAGCAAATCTAGATATTCATGGAATAGAATCTTATGCAGACTTACAAGTAAAGAAAATTAAATGCAGACTATAGAATTCAATATAGATGAACTAAAGTACATTATGCTATATCAAATAATCCAATCACAAAAGCAAATATACTATGATTCACTTATGTGTGGTATCTACAGTAGACAAATTCACAGAAAGAGAAGTTGCAATCGTGGTTTCCAGAGGCTAGAGGAAAAAAGATAGTGGGAGCTGTTGTTTAATGATACAGAGTTTCAGGTTCACACACACAGAAAAAAAGTTTCTGGAGATTAACAATGTGAATATGGTTAATACTACTTAGGTGCACACCAAGAAATGCTTAAAATGATACCCTTGACATTTGTGTATCACAGTGAAAAAAATTTAAATCTCCTGAGTTTGAAGTCAATATCACGTCTTCCAAGCACCTGAATTCAGAGCTTCCTGCTTCTGTAAATTCAAAACCAAGAGGGCCTTAAGCACATTCTCTTTCCTAAGCCCTTTCTTTCTGTTGACACATTCATTCTGCAAACAGATATTTTTTATCCTTGAGTGCACAAACCTTGGCTTGGTTTCATAGAATGGAATGTTCCATGAAAATCCAGTCACCAAAATTACAATGAGTTCATTCTATTTGAAAACATGCAGGTCCTGCGGGTTGCAAAACACTTCTGTAGCTAACGAGAATAGTGATAATAAAAAGACTAACAGTAGTTTTTAGTTTGTATGTCCATACCTGCAAAATGCAATTTATTATATTCACATATTTGTTACTCAAATGTAAGATACATGCTATTATATTTCCAATATTATAGTTGAGGCAACTGACTTACAGAAAATAAGAAAGCTGTCTGCAGTTGCACAGTTTGAAAGGCAAAGGTCTGGCTCAGGCAATGATGGTGTGTGAGTTGTCAAGTAGCAACTGTGCTTCTCTCAGTTCATACATCTGGCAGTGGTGACAGGTGAAGTGGGCTGGAGGTGGATGAAGATTAATTGCTATATTTGCTGCTCCTTGTATTTCACTTTTTGACTCAAATAAATTCTTCTAATCAGTTATGTCTCATACTAGCTCCTTCATTTAGTTCATTTCTTTCTTCCTGCTTTTTCGTTTTAAAGAAAAGGTGCCATACTGACAACATCAAATGCTGGCACGAAGAGGAGCAGCAGGAACTCTCATTAACTGACTGGAGGGAATGAAAATGGTACAACAATTTGGAAGACAGTATGGCAAGTTATTACTAAAGTGAGCATATTGTCACTATAAATTCCAGTAAGTGTGCTCCTTGACATTGACCTAAATTAGTTGAAATTTTATTTCCATAAAAAAATATAGACACAGATATTCATAGACACAGATATTCAACTTGACTGAAAGTTGTCAAAACTGGGAAGCAACTGAGAAGTCCTTTAATAGGTGCAGGAATTATTACACTTTGGTCCATACAGACAGTAGAATATGATTCACCACCAAGAAGAAATAAGCAATTGTGTCATTAAAAGACAAAGAGGAATCTCAAATGCATATGACTAAGTGAAAGAAGCCAATATGAAAAGGTGACCTACTGTAGGTTTCCAACCATATGACATTCCGATAAGCAAATATGGAGACAAAGATTAGAGATTGACATAGGCTATTGGGAAGGAAAACCTAAAAAAGAGAGAGTGGAAAGGATTTTTAGAGCAGGGAAATGATTCTGAATACCTTTTAAAAATGTTTTTATTTCCACAGGTTTTTGAGGAAGAAGTGGTCTTTGGTTACCTGAGTAAGTTCTTCAGTGGTAATTTCTGAGATTTTAGTGCACCCATCAACAGAGTAGTATACACTGAATTCAATTTGGGGTCTTTTATCCCTCATCCCCTCTCATCCTTTCCCCTGAGTCCTCAGAGTTTTTTGTATCATTCTTATGCCTTTGCATCCTCATAGCTTAGCTCTCACTTAGGAGTGAGACTATACAATGTTTGGTTTTCCATTCCTGAGTGACTTCACTCAGAAGAATAGTCTCCAGTTCCATCCAGGTTGCTGCAAATGCCATTAATTTGTTCCTTTTTATGGCTGAGCAGTATTCCATGGTATATCTATACCACAATTTCTTTATCTACTCATTAATTGATAGGAATTTCACCTGGTTCCATATTTTTGCAGTGCAAATTGTGCTGCTATAAATATACATGTGCAAGTATATTTTTGTATAATGACTTCTTTTACTCAGTGACTAGCCGGTAATAAGATTGCATGATGAAATGTTAGTTCTACTTTTAGTTCTTTAAAGAATCTCCACACTGTTTTCCATAGTAGTTGTACTAGTTTACATTCCCACCAGCAATGTAAAACTGTTGCCTTGGTATTACATCTACGCCAACATCTATTATTTTTTGATTTATTGATTATGGTGATTATTGTGGGAGTAATGTGGTATCGCATTGTGGTTTTGATTTGTGTTTCCCTGATCAGTAGTGATTTTGAGCATTTTTCATATGTTTGTTGGCCATTTGTATACCTTCTTTTGAGAATTGCCAATTCATGTCCTGAGCCTACTTTTTGATGGGAGTGTTTGGAGTCTTTACTTGCTAATTTGTTTGGGTTCCTTGTAGATTCTGGATGTTATCTTTTGTCAGATGCATAGATCATGAAGATTTTCTCCCACTCTGTGAGTTGCCTGTTTACTCTGCTGACTGTTCCTTTTGCTATGCAAAATTCTTCAGTGTAATCAGGTCCCAGCTGTTTATCTTTGTTTTTATTGCATTTGCTTTGGGGTTCTTGGCCAAATCTTTGCCTAAACCAGTCTCTAGAAGATTTTCTCTGACATCATCTAGAATCTTTATAGTTTCAGTTCTTAGGTTTAAATCCTTGATTGATCTTGAGTTGATTTTTGTATAAGGTGAGAGATGAGGACACAGTTTCAGTTCCCTTCATGTGGCTTGCCAATTATCCCAGCACTGTTTGTTGAATAGAGTGTCCTATGATGATATATCCAGGTCATTACACATTTCTCAGAATTTATAGAATGTAGGACAGTGAGAGTGAACCTTAACATAAACTATGCACTTTGGATGAAAAGAATGTGTCAAGGTGAGTTCATCAATTGTGTATATCACTCTGGGTTAGGCTGTGAATAATGAGGGAGGCTGTGCCTGTTGGAGGGCAAAGGTTAGATGTCAACTCTGTATTTTCTATTCAATTTTTTGGTAAACTTGAAAGTGCTCTGAAAAATAGTCTTTTAGAAAAAAAAGAATGATACAATTTGTAAAGAGTATTATGTAACACAAGAAGAAAAATCCTTATTGAAAACAACTGAATCAGTGAATTGTACACTATTATAGATTGTGGATCAACTTTGATGGAAATCTAAGACAATCTACAGAAAAGACATATTAAAAGAAGAGTAATGAAGTTAGCTGATACAAGATCAAAATACGAACATCAATTGCCTTCCTGTAAGCTAGCTACACCATTGCATTCCATAATAGAAAAATGATTCAACTGACAAGATTATACATAGCAGCAATAAAAATATATTGAAATCTACCTGAGTGGAAAATGTAAGCCTCTAAGAATAAAATCATGGAACTTTAGTCACAATATAAAAAGGAAATCTAAATAAATGTAGACACATACCTGGTCCCTGAAAGAAAGATAGAAAACTTAAACATATCAACTGTGCTCTGTTCTACAAATTCGATGTTACATCTAACAGATTTTTTTTGCTTTTTATTTTTGGTTCAGGGTACATTTGCAGGTTTGTTACATAGGTCAAATGGTATCATGGGAGTTTGTTGTTTAGCTTACTTTATTACTCTGCTATTAAACTTAGTACCCAATATTATTTTCTCTAATCCTCTCCCTCTATCCACCCTCCATGCTTTAGTTAGATCCACTGTCTATTGTTCCCCTCTATTTATCCATGTGTTCTCATCCACTTGTGGGAACATGCAGTACTTAGCTATCTGTACCTCCATTAGTTTGCTTCCACTTGTGGGAACATGCAGTACTTAGCTATCTGTACCTCCATTAGTTTGCCAAGGATAATGGCCTCCAGCGCCATCCATGTTCCTAGAAATGACATGATTTTATTCATTTTTATGGTTTCATAATATACTATGATGTATATGTACAATATTTTCTTTATCCAATCTGCCATTGATGGACATTTTTGTTGGTTCCATGTCTTTGTTACTGTGAATAGTGCCACAATGAACATATGTGTGCGTGTGTCTTTATGATAGAATGATTTATTTTCTTTTGGGTACATACCCAGTAATGGGATTGCTAGGTCACATGGTAGTTCTGTTTTTAGCTCTTTGAGGAATTGCCACACTGATTTCCACAATGGCTAAACTAATTTACACTCCCACCAACAGTGTATTAGCATTCTCTTCTCTCTGCAACCTTGCTAGCAAACAGAATCTTACTAGAGCAGATTGATGTTTTGTTTAATTCTGAAGTACTGTTTGGATCTTTCAAAATTAGCATGTATCCATCGATTGAGGAGTGAGGAGAAGCTCAATTTTGGGACTAGACTACCTGGCTCAAGCTCAGCTCTGGTATTTTCTACTTGTGAGTTCTTCAGCTAGTGGCTTAGCCTTGCAGTCATAATTTTTCATTTAAAAACCACTTGATAAAACCAGTGTCTACATAAAGGATTTGCATAAGAAATAAATTAATTAATAGAGAAAAATACACATCACAGCCTCTGAGCACTAAATGTCAATCTTTCTTAACATAAAATATCAAACTGCATCTAACCTTTTCTGCCTACAAGAAATGTTCATGCACCCTAAGGGTTAACAAAGAGTGCTTCAGAATCTGGTTCTGGTTCTGTTGGGATTTCCCACAGTTAAGATTATTCCTTTTTCATAACATAATTTATTGTTTTATGGTAAGATCAAAGTGACTATTATTATGATGCTGTTAATGTTCTTAATAATAAATCCTGGACCTATATCTAAGGGGGTGAGTGGCATAAATATTATTGATCCCCAAGGCACACAAGAACAGGTGCCACTTAGGATGATGAAATCATGTAGATTTTCTCCATCTTTTTCTGGAGAGGAAAGCAGTTGTCCTGTGGCACCCACAATAGGTTTAATGATGTGCTTCATAAATTATGAAAGAACTGCATGGAGAAGCAGAGCAAATAACCTCAGGATATGTGAGATCCACCAGGAAGCTCACGGGCTGATCCTAGGGACAGTTTACTTTGGGGAACTGGAACTTTAATGCCTAGAAAGGCCTTTCATCCCCCAAGAGTCTGTTGCATTGAAAGAGACACTAAAAACCTTCTGTCCCATCTGCATCTGTATTGACCTTCTTAAGCTATTAGCTCTGACACTTGTAGGCAATAAACTTTCCAGCTATTAGCTCTTCAATAGGTCAGATAAAGGGCCTCCAACTGGCTGAAAAATTAAGGCCAAGACTCTAGATTGCAATAACGGGATACCAGATAGGGCTCATATTTTGTAGCTCCAGATTTGTTTTTTCTAATGTGTCTCCTCATTGCTAAAACTCTGTGTATTTCACATGGCAGAATCTTGTGGCAACTGGCTCCTGTGGGTTCTCCAGTGGAAGGCACTGCTGGGAGACTGAAAGACTGGAGGAGGCAGAAGTCATGTTTCTCTGCTGCTGACATTGCCTCTTGCAGTGATTATGGCAGCAGCACCTGCAGCACCCAGCAGCCTGGCAGGGAAGAGCGCATAGCGATGGCTTCCATTCCTGCTTAGGCAGCTCAGTTCCAGCAAGAACAGCTTCCCCTTCACCTGCAGTATGGGGTCTGGGCAACATCATTTTTCTTTTGCTCTCCTACCCCTAGGGGTGGTATGGACTTTCTGACATTATTAATTACTGGGCATCCTTTACAACCCCTCTTTTCTTCTGTCACCTTTCATGCCCACTAATACCAACTCCTGTATGAAATTTTCTCTGTTCAGTTTACCTACAATATTTTCTATTTCTTGACTATGCACTAACTGTTAAATACCAGAAAAGAATATCTTCAATGAGTGTAGACTTGAAGATGTGTGGTTTGCAGAATGACAAAGGGAAGAGAGAAGTCTTGTCATGGGTAGGGCTATATGTCACACTGCCTGCCAGTTAGAGAGAATTAATGAGTTACCAAACTCTGTGATCCTGAGGTTTCACATATTCTGGATAAATATCCTCACATATTT
This sequence comes from Plecturocebus donacophilus, assembly GCA_004027715.1. Classification (NCBI taxonomy): domain Eukaryota; kingdom Metazoa; phylum Chordata; class Mammalia; order Primates; family Pitheciidae; genus Plecturocebus; species Plecturocebus donacophilus. The sequence goes on from PVKP010038796.1 coordinate 8,310, forward strand.
AAAAACATGCAATCATCACCTTTAACCAATGATATTTTTGCTAATATATGTTTCCCTGATAGTTGGCACTACATAATATTTAGTGATTCTGCATTTTTTTCAGCTTGATCACCTGATCTTAGGACTTAATGAACCTATGGAAAATCAACTGTCCAATTTTTACTCCTTTCTTGTATTGAGAAAAACCACTTATTGATGAAGGACAGAGGGAATTAGGATGAATTAGCTGTCCATATCTGATTGTATGTTTCTACTCTCATCCATTCCTGGGTTTAGCTTCAAAAATTATCCAAGTTGTGCCCTAAATATCACTTCCTCTTTTCCACAAAACCTTCTCTATCTAAAGGTTTTTTTTTCTGCAGCATATATTTGTACTTCAGTTTTCTCTAGTCTTATTTCCCTGTGTAGTTCATGCTATCTTCTCTCTGACTGTCAGAAAATTTTAAACATTCTCAGCAAATGTTGCCACTATTTTCTTTCTTTCTTTCTTTCTTTCTTTCTTTCTTTCCTTCTTTTTTTTTTTTTTTTTTTGATGGAGTTTCACTTTTGTCATTCAGGCTGAAGTGCAGTGGCTTGATCTCGGCTCACTGCAACCTCTGCCTCCCAGGTTCAAGCCATTCTCCTACCTCAGCCTCCCAAGTAGCTGAGATTACAGGCATGTACCACTACGCCCAGCTAATTTTTGTATTTTTAGTAGAGATGGGGTTTCTCCATGTTGGTCACGCTGATATTGAACTCCTGACCTCAGGTGGTCCACCGGCCTAGGCCTCCCAAAGTGCTGGGATTACAGATGTGAGCCACCACACCCAGGCCACCACCGTTTTCTTTCAACATGTAGAGTTTACCACTCTGTTGTTTTGCTGTTGCTTCAGTTTAGTAATTTTTGACACAGGAGGATGATTGAAGACTCAACACATGCTCAGGCTGCGGTATTGGTCCATCCTAAGGAGATGTGTTGTTGATTTCCACTGTGGTCACATGCTTTGACTGACAGATAACTGTAACCATCACGGGACTCCTATGGAAAAAGAGATTTTGTTTCTCTTTGTTCTTGTTTTTGTTTTTATCAGTTTTTTTTTTTTTTTTTTTAATGACAGAGTCTTCCTATGTTGCCCAGGCTTTTCTCAAACTCCTGGCTTCAAGCATTTTCTGGGCAGAGCCTCCCAGGTTTCTGGGATTATAGGCAAGAGCTACGTACTTTTTTTTGAAACGGGGTCTTACTCTGTTGCCCAGGCTGGAATGCAGTGGTGCAATTGCAGCTCACTGCAACCTCCGCATGTGAGGATCAAGCAATTCCCCAGTCTCAGCATCCCAAGCAGCTGGGACTACAGGCATTACCAACCAAAGCCCGGCTAATATTTTTGCATTTTTGTAGAGATAGGGTTTCACCGTGTTGCCCAAGCTGGTCTCAAACTCCTGAATTCAAAGTGATCCGCCAGCCTTGGCCTCCCAAAGTGCTTGGATTATAGGCATGAGCCAATGTGCCTGGCTCACAAGGCTCACAAGAGCCACCTATTTTTAAAAGCAAAAGTAATTCCCTTGAAATCTCCTTTTGAAATTTGCCCTGGTACTTAGAAATACTTATCTTTCTAGATTCGTAGTAGTGACAAGGAGGAAGATAATTTCCAGAAAAGAAGTTGTAGCAACAGGAAACAAAGGTCCTCCAGCATTGGTTAAGGAAGTTCAGCTCTTAAAACACAGGTTAGAATGTGTCTACTTATAAGAAAGCAAGAACTGAGCACGCTAATATACTCCCATGATAAGCACAAAAGAGAAAAAGAGGCAAATCAGTCAGAACAAGGCTGTGAGGTCTGGAACTAACTTTCTAACTCTAGACGACTAGGTACAGACTATGTAGTATGGACTATGTCGGTTTGTGGGGGAGGGCATAGAATCTTTCTATCCTTGGTAAATTAAGACTACACTTTTTTAAAAAGTAAAAGTCATGCAGACTATATAATAGTATTTTGATACATGCATACAATGTGTAATTATCAAATCAGAATAATAAAGATATCACACCTCAAAGACTTAGCATTTTTAATGTTGGGAACATTTCAATCTTCTAGCTATTTTGAAATATAAACTAATTATTGTTAACTACAGTCACCGTACTGTGCTACTGAACATTAGAATGTATTCCTTCCATTAAACTATGTCTTGCATCCACTAACCAACCTCTCTTCATTCCCCACCGTTTACAGCTCCTGGTAACTTTTGACTTTCTAAGTCCATAAGATCAACTTGTTCATCTCCCATGTCTGAGTGAGAACATGTGACATTTGTGTTTCTGTGCCCTTTTGCCCATATTTTCTTATTCCTTTCTCCATAAGTGTGAAATCCAAGGAGACAGCCCTTAGATACATCTGGCAGGAGGATGCAAAGCCCTCTTTTGACAAAAAGCGGAAAACTGGTCAGTTGTTTTGATCACATAGAATCCAATGAAACTATCATTTCATTTTAGTCACTTTGAGCTTTGCATCTGACTATGAAAATTAAGGCCTCCCCCTACTGACTGGTGGCATATTGGAAATGTTCAAGGAGATTCCAGATTTTATACCAATGGCGCCACTTTGAGGTTCACACTTGTGGTCAGTTTAAGGAGACGTTATTCCAGTCCTGGTGCTAGATTTGGCGATTTAATGATTAAAAAGACACATTTATGCACCCAAAGATTCCAGTCTTCTGGGAGAAGCAGGCCCATAAGATATCCCTTAGTCACTATTGTACTGAATGCAATTGAACACCCACAAAAGTCTTCTGTTTAGGTGAGCTCAGTGCTTGGATGGAGCTGTGATCCAAAAATTCTGAGAACATGGAAAATAGTTACCTAAACCAGGGGGCACTCAGATTAGGGTTTTTGGAGGGTATGACATGAAGTGAAATAAAGAAAGGATCTAGGTTGGAATAACAGTCAACCTTCAGCAACTTCGCACCCAATGAAAACAGGAAGACCTGATCGCAGTGCATACTCAGTACTGAGCAACATTGACTTCTGGGGTAGAAGAGAAACTATAAGTGGGTGAAAATAAGGTTAGTTAAACTGCCATTTCTTCTGTCTAGGGAGTAAGATCCAGCGGGTGTGTGTGTGTGTGTGTGTGTGAGTGTGTCTGTAGGTAGGTAGGTAAGTAGGTAGTTGTGGTGAGGGGGTTGACAATAACCAGGCATGAAGTAAATACTCCATGAATTCTAAGTGCCAGGGAGGGATTAAGTTCTTGCAAAATCTCTGGATCTATTTATTTTGTTTTTGTTTTTTCAAGATGGGAATTTTTGCTGTTGTTGTTGTTTTGTTTTGTTTTGCTTTGCTTTGATTTGTTTTGTTTTGCTCTTGGCATCCAGGCTGGAGTGCAATGGCACGATCTCGGCTCACTGCAACCTCTGCCTCCTGGGTTCAAGTGATTCTCCTGCCTCAGCCTCCTGAGTAGCTGGGATTATAGGTGCCTACCACCACGCCTGGCTAATTTTTTTTATTTTTAGTAGAGACAGGGTTTCACCATGTTGGCAAGGCTGGTATGAACTCCTGATCTCAGGTGATTCACCTGCCTCGGTCCCCCAAAGTCCTGGGATTACAGGCAACAGCCATCATGCCCAGCCACTCTGGATCTATTTAGAGAGGCATGCGGGACCTCTCTTGTGAATTAGAACAACATAGCAGTTATTTGAGGAGAAGTTTGTTGGGATGTGCTACAAGCTCATTGTTTGGCATTTGGTCAATAAGAAGCCATTAGAAATTCCTGTAAGTCTGGCATCTATGGTTTGCTCACACTGGCAATGGAGGATGTTGTGAGTCAGGGATCAATGAGTAGTGATTCTTCAGCTGCCAGAGATTCACCAAGGAAGGAAATAGAATCTACTTTCCGCATCTCCACTGAGGAACAAAACAACCACTGGTCCTGTGTTTGTAAAAGTCCAATGTCTCCTTCTAACCATCATCAGCATATCCACCTTCTACCCACATGCAAACACAGCATTAATGCCTATCCTAGATTGCAGTAAAAACTCCAGAGCACCTCCTGGAGGTGCTAGGGACTGTGGATGGTGCCAGGGATTCCAATGGATCAGGGAACAAAAGTACCTCAACCAAGACGGAGATGGACTTTCCTCAGAGAGTTGGGGGCAAAGGAGAAAGGGTGAGAAAAATACACAGGAAATAGAATAAAAATGTAAGGAAAGTGACAATTCTTCTCCACAATTTGGACAACTTTATACTTATGAAAACAAAGGATGGCAAACAACTTAGAAAAAACTCAAAACACCCACATAAAAAAATTTTTTAATTTTAAAAATTTTAAATTTCACCATGTTGGCCAGGCCGGTCTTGAACTCCCGACTTCTGGTGGAGTTTTAAAATTACTGTGGGAAATGGCAACAATCACCCAATTTCAGGGATAACAGTGACAGTGGTGAAGATGGTCAATACCCAAAGAGTAATGGATTCTGAGACAGGGACTGGCAGTATCATATCTGCCAGAATTCCTATAAACCAAATCCTCATTCAAAGAGGCGGACTTCATCAGTGACTCAACTCTGCAGCCAAAATCATGCTTCATTCATGACAGATGTTCATTAAATATTAGATAAACATATTAATATCATTGGAGTTCATATTAGTCTGTTTTCCTGGACTCTAGACTCATTTCTAAACTAAATTTGGGCTTCTAAGTTAGTTTTCCTAAAAAGAGAATGAGCTGTCCCAAGAACATTAATTTTCAACGTTTCTAGTCCTCCCATTTCTCCATGTAATTACAAGTTGAAACACTGGTTTACAAATCATTTTTAGCAGAGTGGACCTCAGATACTGTGATTCAATCCAACAAAAGAGTCACTATTAAGATTCTGAGTAAGTTAGATGAAAGGTAGAGTCGAGGAACAGAGGTACACAAAATTCAGCAACGCAAACCTGGGGATAATAAAAAAACAAGAGGCAGAACTAGATTGCAGCTCTGACGTGGATGGACAGAGCAGCATGTGGAGGCTCGCATCGCGAATTTTGGCTCCAGAATGACTGCAGGAATAAATCAGGAAACCTGAGAGGACCCACAGGTCCCTGAAGGAAGTAGATTGCTCCTGCAGGACCTGGGAGACATTCCAAATAGTGTGAGTGCCCAAACTGTGGAAGTGCAAGGGGAGATTAGCCACTCCAAACACACAACTCCGCTGGGGAAACTGAAGGCCTAGATTACGTAGATTTTGACCTTACCTGAAGCTGAGTCAATTTAGAGAGGTGAGCAAAATACAGGGGTAGAGGAAGCAGTGGGAAAAGTCCTGGGAACTTGCTGGGTCCCCTAGCAAGCTGTTTTTGTTTGGCCTCACAGGGGTCCTTTGGGAAGATGGCCAGAAAGAAGTACTGGGAAAAGGCCACAAGGAGAAGGAAATCTCCAGCTGAACTTGGTAACAATATGAACTGATTAAGATGCCTCCTGACCAGAACTCAGGGGAGGACATAAATCTGGTGCAGAGTTCACAGGTGGGGGAAGAAGGAAAGTCGTGAGGCCTGTGACTGCCGACTTTCCCCCACTTCCCTGACAACGTGCATAACACAGTAGAGAGAGTCATAATCCTGCTAGGAACATAACTCCATTAACCTGGAAACCTCACCCCTGCCCCGACAGCAGTCACAGCAAGACCTGCCCAAGGACAGTCTGCCTTCAGACACACCTAACCCTGCGTCCACACAATGGTCCTTTCCTACCCACCCTGGTAACTGAAGACAAAAGGCATACACTCTTGAGAATTCTAGGGCCGCACCCACTGCCTGTTCCTCCCCACACTACCACAACTGATGCTCTCTGGAATGCACCACTTCCTGGCAGGAGGCCAAACTGCACAAAATAGTGCATTAAAGCACCAAAGCTAAGAACCCTCAGATAGTCCATTTCACCCCACTGACACCTTCACCAGTACAGGTGCTGGTATCCACGGCTGAGAGACACACAGATGGTTCATATCACAGGACTCTGCAGACAACCCCCAGTACCAGCCCAGAGCCTGGTAGACTTCCTGGGTGGTTAGATCCAGAAGAGAGATAATCACTACACCTCAGCTCTCAGGAATCCACATTCATAGGAAAAGGAGGAAAATACTGTATCAAAGGAACATCCCGTGGTACAAAGGAATATGAACAACAGCCTTCAGCCCTAGACCTTCCCTCTGACACAGCCTACACGAATGAGAAGGAACCAGGAAACCAGCTTGGGTAATATGACAAAACAAGATTCTTTATCACCTTCAAAAAATCACACTAGCTCATCAGTAATGCACCCAAACCAAAAGTAATCTCCGATTTACCTGAAAAAGAATTCAGAAGGTTAGTTATTAAGCTAATCAGAGGCACCAGAAAAGGGCAAAACCCAATGTAAGGAAATCCAAAAAAAACTGTATTTTTTTGGAAATGCAAAAACTCCAAAGGGTCAAGGGAAAAATATTCAAGGAAATAGCATAAATAAAAAACAATTAAAACTTCAGGAAACAATGGACACACTAATAAAAATGCAAAATGCTCTGGAAAGTCTCAGCAATAGAATTCAGCAAGTGGAAAAAAGAAATTCAGAGCTCAAAGACAAGGGCTTTGAAATACCCTAATCCAATAAAAACAAAAAAAAGAATTGGAAAATATGGACAAATCCTTCCAGAACACTGGACTTATGGTAAACAACTAAACCTAAGAATAATTGGCATTCCTGAGGAAGAAGAGAAAACTAAGTTTGGAAAACATATTTGGGAGAATCATTAAGGAAAACTTCCCCAGACTTGTTAGAGACCTAGACATTCAAATATAAGAAGGACAAAGAATAACTGGGAAATTCATCACAAAAAGATCACTCCCTAGGCATATTGTCATCAAGTAATCTGAAGTTAAGACAAAGGAAAGAATCTTAAGAGCTCTGAGGCAAAAGCACCAGGTAACCTATAAAAGAAAACCTATCCACACTGCCATGTGCATACCTATGCAACAATCTTGCATGTTCTTCACATGTACCCCAAAACCTAAAATGCAATTTAAAAAAAAAAAAAGAAAGAAAACCTATCAGGTTAATGGTAGATTTATCAGTAGAAACCCTACACACTAGAAAGGATTGGAGCCCTATCTTTAGCCTCCTCAAACAAAACAATTGTGAGGCAAGAATTTTGTATCCAGTGAAACTAACCTTTATATATGAAGGAAAGATACAGTCTTTTTTAGACAAACAAATGCTGAGAGAATTCATCATGACCAAGCTACCACTACAAGAATTGCTAAAAGGAGCTCTAAATCTTGAAACAAATCCTGAAAACACTTCAAAATAGAACCTGTTTAAAACATAATTCTCACGGGACCTACAAAACAAAAATGCACTTTAAAAAACAAAAACAAAAAATCAAAGAATATACGCAACAAATAGCACAATGAAGGAAATTGTACCTCACATCTCAGTACTAACATTGAATGTAAATGGCCTAAAGGCTCCACTTAAAATATACAGAAGTGCAGAATAGATAAGAATTCACCAACCATCTGCTGCCTTCAAGAGACTCACCTAACACATAAGGACTTGCATAAACTTAAGGTAAATGGGTGAGAAAAGACATTTCAGGCAAATAGACACCAAAGGCAAGCAAAAGTAGCTATTCTTATATCAAACAAAACAAACTTTAAAGCAACAGCAGTGAAAAATGACAAAGAGGGACATCATGTAATGGTAAAAGGCCTTGTCCAACAGGAAAATATCACAGTCCTAAACATATATGTACCTAACACTGGAGCTCCCAAATTTTTAAAACAATTACTAATAGACCCAAGAAATGAGATAGACAGAAACACAATAATAGTGAGGGACTTTAATACTCCACTGACAGCACTAGACAGTTCACAAGACAGAAAGTCAACAAAGAAATGATGGATTTAAACAATATCCTGGAACAAATTGACTTAACAGATATTTACAGAACATTCCATTCAACAACTGCGGAATATACATTCTATTCAACAGCATATGGAACTTTATCCAAGACAGATCATATGACAGGCCACAAAACGAACCTCAATAAATTTAAGAAAATTGAAACTATACCAAGCACTCTCAGACCACAGTGGAATAAAATTAGAAATAAACTCCAAAAGGAACCTTCAAGATCATGCAAATATATGCAAACTAAATAACCTGTTCCTACATAATCATTGGGTCAAAAATAAAATCAAGATGGAAATTTTAAAATTATTCAAACTGAATGACAATAATAACACAACCTATCAAAACCTCTAAGATACGGCAAAGGCAGTTCTAAGAGGAAAGTTCATAGCTATAAATGCCTACATCAACAAGGCTGAAAGACCACCAACAGACAATCTAAGGTCACATCTCAAGGAACTAGAGAAAAGGGAATAAACCAAACCTAAACCCAGCAGAAGAAAGAAAATAACAAAGATCAGAGCAGAATTAAATGAAATTGAAACAAAAAATATAAAAGATAAATGAAACAACAAGCTGGTTCTTTTAAAGGATAAATAAAACTGGTAGACTATTAGCAAAATTAACCAAGAAAAGAAGGGAGAAAATCCAAATAAGCTTAATAAGAAGTGAAACAGCAGATATTACAAATGACACCACAGAAATACAAAAGATTATTCAAGGCTACTATAAACACCTTTACATGCATAAAGTAGAAAACCTAGAAGAGATGGATAAATTCCTGAAAACATGGAATCCTCTTAGCTTAAATCAGGAAGAATTAGATATTCCAAACAGACCAATAACTAGGAGCAAGACTGAAATGATAATTTAAAAATTACTATCAAAAAAAGTCCAAAATCAGATGAATTCACAGCATAATTCTACCAGACATTCAAAAAAGAATTGGTACCAATCCTATTGACACTATTCCACAAGATGGAGAAAGAAGGAAACCTCCTTAAATCATTCTATGAAGCCTGTTATCACCCTAACACCAAAACCAGTGAAGAAGAAAAAGGAAAAGAAAACTACAGGCTAATACTCCTGATGGACATAAACACTAAAATCCTCAACAAAATACTAGCTAACTTAATTGAACAATATGTCTAAAAGATAATCTACCACGATCAAGTCGGTTTCATATCAAGGATGCAAGGATGGTTTAACATACACAAGACAATAAATGTGACACACAACATAAACAGAATTAAAAACAAACATCACATGATAATTTCAATAGATGCAAAAAAGGCATCTGACTAAATCCAGCATCTTTTTATGAATAAAACTCTCAGCAAAATTGACATACAAGGGACATACCTTAATGTAATAAAAAGCCATTTATGACAAACGCACAGCCAACATAAAACTGAATAGGAAAATTTTTAAAGCATTCCCTCTGAGAACTGGAACAAAACAAGGATGCCCACTCCCACCACTCCTTGTCAACATAGTAGTGGAAATCCTAGCCAGAACAATCAGACAAGAGAAAGAAATAATGGGCATCGAAATCAGTAAACAGGAAGTCAAACTGTCATCGTTTGCTAGTAATATGATCGTTTACCTACAAAACCCTAAAGACTCTTCCAGAAAGCTCATAGAACTAATAAAGCAATTCAGCAAAGTTTCCAGATACAAAATTAATGTACGCAAACCAGCAGCTTTTCTATACACCATTGATGAAACTGAGAATCAAATTGAGAACTCAATTCCATTTACAATAGCTGCAGAAAAAATAAAACACTTAGGAATATAGCTAACCAAGGAGGTGAAAGACCTTTACAAGAAAAACTACAAAACACTACTTAAAGAAAGCACAGATGACAACAAAAAAATGGAAACACATCCCATGCTCATGGATGGGTAGAATCAATATTGAGAAAATGACCACACTGCTAAAAGCAATCTACAAAGTCGATGCAATTCTTATCAAATACCACCATCATTCTTCACAGAATTAGAAAAAGCAATCATAAATTCATAAGGAACCAAGAAAGAGCCCATATAAATAAAGCAAGATTAAGCAAAAAGAACAAATCTTCAGGCATCACATTACCTGATTTCAAACTGTACTATAAGGCCATAGTCACCAAAACAACCTGGTACTGGTATAAAAATAGGCACATAGATCAATGCAACAGAGTAGAAAATGCAGAAATAAACCCAAATACTTACAGTCAACTGATCCTTGACAAAGCAAAAAAAAAAAAAAGTGGGAAAAGAACACCTTCATCAATAAATAGTGCTGGAATAATTAGCTAGCCACATATAGGAGAATGAAACTGGATTCTCATCTTTCACCTTATATGAAAATCAACTCAAGGTAGATTAAGGACTTAAATCTAAGACCTGAAACTATAAAAATTCTAGAAGATAACTTTGGGAAACGCCTTCTAGATATTGACCTTGGCAAAGACCTTATGACCAAGAACTCAAAGGCAAATGCAACAAAAACAAAGATAAATTGTGGGAACTTAATTAAACCAAAGAGCTTTTGCATAGCAAAAGAAACAGCAGAGTAAAAGGACAACCCAGTGTGGGAAAAAAAAAATTTCACAATCTATACATCTGAAAAAGGACTAATATCCAGAATCTACAACGAACTCAAACAAATCCACAAGAAAAAAAAACAAAAAGTCCCATCAAAACGTGGACTAAGGACATGAATAGACAATTCTCAAAAGAGGATATACAAATAATCAACAAATACATTTTAAAATGATCAGCATCATTAATGATTATGGAAATGCAAATCAAAACCACAATGCCATACCACCTCACTCTTGTTAGAATGGCCATAATCAAAAAAAAACTTTTTTTTAAATAGTAGATGTTGGCATAGATGAGGTGAACAAAGAACATTTCTTCACTGCTGGTGGGACTGTAAACTAGTACAACCACTGTGGAAAACAGTGTGGAGATTCCTTAAAGAACTAAAAGTAGAACTACCATTTGATCCAACAATCCCACATCTGGGTATCTACCCAGAGTAAAATAAGTCATTATATGAAAAAGATACTGGCACATGCATGTTTATTGCAGTACAATTTTGCAATTGTAAAAATATGAAGCCAACCAAATGCCCGTCAACCAACAAGTGGATAAAGAAACTGTGCCATACATATATATATACAATGGAATACTACTCAGCCATAAAAAGGAATTAATTAATGGCTTTTGCAGTGACCTAGATGAGATTGGCGACTATTATTCCAAGTGAAGTAACTCAGAAATGTAAAATCAAATATCATATGTTCTCACTCATAATTGGGAACTAAGCCATGAGGATGCAAAAGCATAATAATAACACAATGGACTTTGGAGACTCAGAGGGAAAGGGTGGGAAGGGAGTGAATGATAAAAGACTGCAAATAGGGTGCAGTGTATACTGCTCAGGTGACGGGTGCACCAAAATCTCACAAATCACCACTAAAGATTTTACTCATGTAACCAAACACTACCTGTTCCCCAATAACCTATGGAAATTAAAAAAAAAAGAATTCAGCAACACAATGGCATACATGAATTCCAGTTAAACCATTGTGCAGTTACATCATGGGAAGCAGAGTGTACCTTCTGTTAGTTCAAGGAGGAGTCTTAATCTAAAGGAACCAAGATTCTGGGAGTTTGCCTAAGTGGCCCAGGATATAACATGGCAATTGTGGTCCCAGGTTGCATAGGTCTGTTTCCCTCCTGGCCATTCACTGTCATTTGACCTTGGAATAAAATAAGAGAAATTATCAGTTGCATGAACATGCCCACAGCTACATAACACTCCTTTGTAGTTTAATACAAAATTATGTGAAAGGAGCCTCGCTATACATTTATAAACCCATCAACCAAATGGAATGCAAATGAGAATAAGAAGGAATATATAAATACATATAATAAAAGAGCCTCAAATAAGACAATAATGACAGAAGATAACATAATCGTGGAGTAGTATTAATTCAGCCATTAGTTGTAATCAAAGATCATTTTTTCAAAAGGAAAAATAAAATTATATCCATGTATAAAAATATCAAGAGCACATAAAAACTTCAAACTGGTGAAGGAAAAATTAAATTAAACACATCTCAGTCAGTGCAAAAGAAGGAAGAAAGGCAGAGAAAAAAAAAATCACAAATGCCACACTGGGTCCCTGTTAATTGCAGACTATAAAAACCAACCCAAATGCCCATCAATGATAGACTGGACAGGGAAAATGTGGCACATATACACCATGGAATATTATGCAGCCATCAAAAACGATGAGTTTGTGTCCTTTGTAGGGACATGGATGAACCTGGAAACCATCATTCTCAGCAAACTGACACAAGAACACAAAATCAAACACCGCATGTTCTCACTCATAGGCGGG
>PVKP010038797.1:0-20620 GCA_004027715.1 Plecturocebus donacophilus
GCCAGGCGCAGTGGCTCATACCTGTAATCCCAGCACTTTGGGAGGCCAAGGCGGGTGGATCACCTGAGGTTAGGAGTTTGAGACCAGCCTGGCCAACATGGTGAAACCACGTCTCTACTAAGAATACAAAAATTAGCTGGGCGTGGTGGTACATGCCTGTAATCTCAACTACTTAGGAGACTGAGGCAGGAGAATCACTTGAACCCGAGAGGCAGAGGTTGCAGTGAGCCGAGATGGTGCCACTGCCCTCCATCCTGGGCGATAGAGCAAGACTCCGGCTTGAAGAAAAAAAGAAAGGTAGAAAGAAAGAAGGAAAGAAAGAAAAAGATGTTGATGCTAGCAAACGTAGTGTTTTCTGTGTCAAGTTTTGGTGTGTATTAACTCTTCTAATCTTCACAATAATCTTATTAGTTAGATACTGTTATTATCCCGTTTTACAAATGAGGACACTGATGCACAAAAATTTGAAAACTTACCCAAGATTTCTTAGCCAGTAAGTGATGGAGTCAAAATTTGGGATTCAAATCTAGGTGTTTTGGTTTCAGAGCACTTGCTCAATCCTGCCTTTCTAAAATAAGACAGACAAATGGTGTCAGACAAGTGCCACATTCTAGATTTAATCAAAGCACAGAGAAGACGGATGTTGATACTGCCTGAAGGGTTTAGGGAAGGTTCCCGGAGCACCCTGCTCTTCAGGCCTTCCATCCCTTTCTGGGACTCTTTGGAGCTTTTTCTCCCACACAGTGGCAGGCCATCTCCCTGACAGTCATCGAGAAGGTCCAGATTGCTGCCATAGTCCTGGGCTCACTCTTCCTGGTCGCCAGCATCTCCTGGCTCATCTGGTCCTCACTCAGCCCTTCGGCCAAGTGGCAACGACAGGATCTGCTCTTTCAGATCTGCTACGGCATGTACGGCTTCATGGATGTCGTCTGCATAGGTGAGGGCACCTCTCTCTCCTTTACCTGCTCCATACCTTCCTCTTACATGCTTGATTCCCCTGACCATATGGCCTTATTTTCTGCCATTGAGGGCCTTTAGTGCTATCCTGGTGCCCGCCACCCCCGACTTCCCTGCTTCTCCAGGGCCCTTTGCAAATTTCCTCACTGAAGAAATGCTTGCTTAAGTACCTCTGGCTGGGGGCTAGGCCACAATTGACCTTGGATTTCTTATTCCTATTGCTCAGGCCTCATCGTCCATGAAGGCTCCTCTGTCTACCGCATCTTCAAACGCTGGCAGGCAGTGAATCAGCAGTGGAAGGTCCTGAATTATGACAAGACCAAGGATATAGGAGGAGATGCAGGGGGAGGGACGGCAGGGAAGCCGGGCCCCAGGACCTCACGGACGGGCCCCCCCTCTGGGGCCACCAGCCGCCCCCAAGCTGCTCAGCGCATGCGGACGCTCTTGCCTCAGCGCTGCGGTTATACAATCTTGCACCTCCTGGGACAGCTTCGGCCACCGGATGCCCGTTCCAGCTCCCATTCTGGCCGAGAGGTTGTCATGAGGGTCACTACAGTCTGAACTGGACTCCAGGAGCAGGGATCTTGAGTCAATGCGTCAGGCAAAGAAGAGCTCTCATGGCTGCTGGAGGTACCAGCTGGACAAGGTGTTTGGGGAATGCTGCTCCCATCACTGAGGATCTCTGTGGGCAGCCTCAAGGTGGAGACTTTGTCTGGGCTCTACTGCCCACTGGGTAGAGACACCTGGATGACATTTCAGTCCCTACTGACAGCTCCTCACACTCATCCAGAGATGGCCAGTGGGCAGGCGGGGAGAGCAGCTTTCCTTCCCTGGAGAGAACCGTCTTTACCTCAGCTCCTAGGGCCTCCAGCCCCCCAGCTCCACCACGGTGACTTGGTGAAGGGGGACCAATGCCAGAAGAAAGGGGCCGTAGACCCCTATTCCCCACCCCATGGCCACAGGGCATCTGGCAATAAGACTAGTATACATTGACCTCCCGTTCCCTGCATGAGGGCGGGGGACTTCCCCCTGCTCCATCCCCCATTGCATGGGGGAAGGGCATAAAGAATCATTTATATGCACGTGGAGACTCCTTTCTCATCTGGGGCTTTTCTGGAGGGTTGGGAGGTGTGGGGAGGTTTCTCTGCACAGGTTACAAATCCCAAAATGCAGTAGTGGGTTCCGAGTTGGAGGTGTGACTCCCACTTGCTGGTGAATAATTCATATTGGCTGCTCGGTGGCAGTGCTCAGAGGTATCTAAGGGGTAGACCTGGACTTGCCACCTGTGAGTTGTGTGATTTAGAAAAAAAATCTCTTGGCTATGGTTTTCCTGTCTACCTCACAGGGTTGGAATAAGGATAAATGAGGGACAAGGTGGATGCCATTGCAAAGAAAATCAGCAATGACATAAAGAGATTTCTAGACTAGATGGTTCATTTATTTCAAATAGTAGCTGGTATAACAAATTCTAAAATGTGTTTTTCATCTGGAGTTGCACAGAATCTTGGAATTTTGTGTTGAGTGACATAATAGTTATGGAAATATGAGGGGAAATAGACATTGCAAATGTGAAGCATGGTGGTTTTTTGTAAGAATGAGAACTACTATGACTCTAAATATTGGGGCCTGTGGGCTGGGGAAGGCTGGAGCCATCCGCCTTGTTCTAGAGATCACCTGGGTTCTATTAGTCCTTCCCAAGTACTGTGCTCACCCAGAAAAGCAGCATGAAGTGGATTTGGACTCATTTGGGGTGAGATGGAGGGAATCTCCCTCAATGTTATGAGTCTCCAACCCCAGTTTAAGCTATTCCTATAGTAGTTAAGGGTCACAGGTTTGATCCCGGTGTGCCCAGCTAGTGGTATTAATGGATGGCATTCTGTTTGGAGGCAGCAGCATAGAGGACTGTTGTTTATAGAGAAAAGATTGGGGAAGGACTGGTTAAAATGTGGGTCAGCCTGAAGCCTGGGCACTTGCTTCTGTGACCTTGGGGTTGTGTATTATATGAATGATGCTGTTTTTTTAAATGACCTATTCATCAGCAATTAAATAATTCCTTCATTCATGGCTAACGTCAGATCTGGAGGCCTTTCTTATTATTGGTCCTCCTCTCAGGGAAGGTTCTGCTCTGCCTCCTCCTTGGAGATGCTTTGGAGAAAATGCTTCTCTTGTAAAGGCCCACACATATCCTTGCCCTGGAGACCTTGATACCCTCCCCTCTCCCAGAGGGATCTTGGCTGCTGTCCATGGTGCTGGCATCCAGACCCGCCTGGGGTGTAGGATCCAAAGCTGGACTGGGGTTCGAGTAATTTCAAAGTGTGGAAGTGTATCACTTCCAATTTCTGAGCGAGTAGAGTGGATAGGGAACTGAGGCTGAGCCCTCCATCTGCTCAGTA
This sequence comes from Plecturocebus donacophilus, assembly GCA_004027715.1. Taxonomy (NCBI): domain Eukaryota; kingdom Metazoa; phylum Chordata; class Mammalia; order Primates; family Pitheciidae; genus Plecturocebus; species Plecturocebus donacophilus. The sequence goes on from PVKP010038797.1 coordinate 3,351, forward strand.
GGAAACTGTTTCTCCCGAGAAGGAACCCTCTATACTCCCCATCTGGGGAGATGGAAAGGCCAGACTTTACTGAATTGCCATTCACAGAAGAGCTGGTGGGGACCAAATGGGAGATTGCAAATCAGAGTGACTACTAATACCTATATTGGCAGGTAGGTCTCAGGTAGATAGGACACACATGGAGCTTCCTGTGCCAAACCTGAGCTGTCCTCTGTGATGGTTCCGTGTGGAAGGTTAGACACGCTAAAGACAAAATAGGCATACTCACACATAGTCTTGTATCCATTTGCACTCTGGGTCCTAAAACAAGGCCTGGTGGAACACTTTCTCCTTTCTTCCTTCCGCACCAATGGAAGTCATGGTATGGGAGTTGGGGCCAGCAATCAGCATGGTCTCTTCTTCCCTTTTTGCAACTTAAAAAGATCCTTGTCCAGGAAAGGGGTCATGAGAACTTCTGCCCTCCTCAAGTGGGCATTCTTACTTGCCCGATGGAAAATAGGGAGTACCAGTGAGCAGAATTCTCATCACTGATTTCAGGGAAAAGGGTCTGACAGCCAACTGGGCTTTATTCTTCCTCAAAGCTCAAATCTGCTAAAAATTTGGTTGTTTAGGTTCAAATTGAGTTTAGTGATAGAGGAATAGGGTGGAGACTGAGTATACAGTAGGGAAGGAGTTGAGAAGGGCAGAAAATGCACAAAAACCTTGATCTTTGTACGAGGCTTTGTGTCTCTGCCCTGCCCCTCTGTAGATCTTGTGTAATTAGATGCCTCCACAGAAGGCCTGGTGGCTAATGGAGTTTCTGTGGTCAGGGGGCCATGTCTAGGCCAGGAGGCTGAGGTGTGGAGGAGGAAGAAGTGTGAAGTGAAACCTCCTTCTACCCCCAGCTAATTGGAATACAGTGGGGAGTAGGGGAAGGGGGGCAAGTCCTGACATGAGGAGGATAATCTGGGATGCAGAATAAACTGTGCAACGTGCTGAGAGATTTATTTGGATGGAAGATGAGTTAATCTGTATACATCACAGATGTATACACAAGAGGAGAGCTGTGCCCAGCCTCTGGGGGGCCAGAGAATGCTGACTCAGGGAAACAGGCTCCCTGTGCCCACAGCCCCTATCCTGCCTTTGGTGCCTCAGGGCTTCTGGCCACCCCCACACTTGGCTTTCATTCTGTCTGATTCCACTTCTCTGCTTGTATCCCTTCCACTGAAGGAAATTATCTTGGAACAACTTTTCCAGAGAGGGCAGAGTGACCAATCTAGGACTTCCTTCAAGCCTGGCAGTCCAGGTTCCAAAAGCACTTTCCTTGCTAGAGTGAGCATCCTCTGCCCATCTCTGCAAATCCCCAGCTCCCGGCCCATTGGTCCATTTTACAGCTTAGCCCCTCCAGTGACTTTTCACCCCCACTCCCTTAATCTCTTACAGGAAGCCAGACCAGACTTGGCTGCTCCCACTGCAGACAGAAACATGTCTGGGTCTGTGTTACAAACCACTCTACCAGGCATCCAGATGCCCATTTTTATGAGGGTCACCCCCAGGACCTGAGAAACCATGGAGGGTTAGGGTCTTGCCTCCAGGTCTTGTAGGAAGGGAGAGTGTGAGAGAAATAAGTGAAAGGCAAGAATGAATATTTGATTTTTTTTATTCTAAAATGTATGAATATTAAAAATTTTTCAATGTAAAAAAGCCAGAGGCCTGGGCAGGGACAGGACCAAAGATGTGTCTGCCTGAGAACTAAGTGTTGGGGCAGACCCACTTAATAGTGGCCAGAGAGCAAAGGAGAGTTGTAAGAAATTGTAAGCCAGGCTAGGGCAGTTTCACCTTCCTAGGGGCAGGACAAAGAAGGAAGGGGGTAGACAGAGCCTGCTAAGCTGCTTATCCCTTCTGCCACATGGTCCAGATTCAATCTAAGAATGTATATGGTATCACCTCATCAGAGACGAGCCCTGGCAGGGGACATAAAAAACAAATAAGGCTTCACCCTTCCTCTCAAAGAGCTCACATGCAAAAAGGAAGGACCAACCAGGTACTGACCAGATGCAGAGTTACTGAGCTTATGCTGTGATAAATGCTTAGCCAGCAGCATCAGTGAACACTGTGGAAGCCCCAAAAGAGTGGCAGTTGAATCTTTCTCAGGCCATCCAGCATTATTAGCTAAAATCTGATTTCACCCTTGGAAGGTGCATACATGATCAGAAGGGCTGAGCAAGGAGGGAGACCATGGTATTCTTGGGGCCTACTGAGTCAGGCCAAGTGCATACTTCACACATTGGTCAGGACCACCTCCAGTACTTTACTATGGCCATTCTATCCAGTGTGGTCAGAAAGACAGGCCTCAGGGAAAGATGTATCTCTTGGTCTTGTGCCCACAAAAGATCTTGTCCCTATGATGAGGGAAAGGATGGTGATGACAGCCTCTTTCCACAGGACTATCTGTCCAAAAACTGTAGGTTGATGCTCCTCTCAGGCACCAGCACAGTCCGGGTCATGGGTCTGATTGGGGCGGCACCTGGCTCAGGCTGCACCTCAAAATGTGTCAGGATCTGAAAAGGGAAAATGGTGAGCATTACTATGGAAGATATCTATAATGGGGGAATTGATTGGTAAAGGTCATGTATTATTAGTGTTAGAATGGTCAATGATGGAGTGGCACCTGTGGCCAGTAGAGGACTTCTGGGTTAATAAGGGTGAGGGATTATGGTAGGGAAAAAAATAGTTTGAATACCCTCACTTACACTCCAGGCCTACAGTGGGCTTATATTTCAGAAGATTCATTCTACCAGGTCTCACATGTTTTCCTGTGCTTGTTAGGGGAAAGACCTCACAGCTTTAGAGGGTTAGGGTCTTTCCAGAGTCTGGGGAAGGTGTAAAACCTGGAGCACTCACCTGGGCCAAAGCCATTTGCAATTCAAGCTCTGCCAGGCGTCTCCCCATGCAGCTGCGCTTGCCAAAACCAAAGGGAAGAGATGCAAATGGGTGGGGGGTGGGACCCTCCCCCAGCCATCGAGCAGGACGAAAAGAATTTGGCTCTGGGAACTGGGCAGGGTCCCTTGAAGTGGCATAGTGACACAGAGTGACCAGCGTCTGATGGGAAGGAAAACAAACATGTCAATTTGGGCCCAGAATGGGGACAGGCATGAAGAAGAAGATATTCAGACAGGGACAAAAGCAGGTCCTGGTGGGTGATGGGGGAGTTTTTTGGGGGTACTTTTGGAAGGATCTCCCCACGGTCCCATTACATCCTAGAAAGGCATATCCTAGAGAGAGGTCAAGGGGAATATTTGAAGGGCTTTTGAGAGAGTGTTTGAGAACAGGGTTGGGGCCCAAGTTAGTGAGGAATGCCTCAGTAGAAAGGGTGCATAGGCTCTACTCACATTTTTTGGAATAATATAGTCACCCACATGAATGTCTTTGTCTGGGACACGAGAATTTCCAGGTACCACAGGGTACAGTCTAGGTTGCAAAGCACAAAATGGAGACGGCGAGGTGAGGCTAGGGGCTGCAGCCTCCTTCTCGTTTCCAGCTTCCAAACCCTTTTCCGCCACGAGTAGAGTGCCATTTCTCTCTGCTCTCCCTGCTTCCATCCACTATTTGCTTCCCCAGCCCTTCTCTGGCATCTCCTCTTGTTCCTCCTCTCCTTCCCGCTCACCTTAGCACTTCCTTGACCACCGCCTTCAGCAGGGGCAGCTGGGACAGAACAGTGGCTGAAGGGTGGGCACTGGAGCCAGGGCCCAGGGCAGTTGTGATCTCGGAGTAGAGTGCTGTCTGGACTTCGGGGTGCCGGGAGAGCTCATACAGAGCCCAGGAGAGTGTGTTGGACACCTGAAGGACAGGTGAAAGCAAGAGAGGTGTTGGGTGTGGGAACCCGGCAGAGGGTGCAGATTATGGGACAGTCTGGGGCTACGGGGTGCTAACCCGAGCTGGTCTACCTGGCCGTAATAGAGCCCCTGCAACAGAAAAGTGGCCGTGGAGTCTGGGGAGGCTAAGCCCTGGAAGTGGGGCTCACAGCACGGAGGGAGAACCTCACCGTGTCCACTCCCGCCAGTAGCAACTCTGTCACATTCCCCAGGATGGACTGGGCAGGCAACTCTTCCCGGAACAGGAAGTGGGTCAGGTGCGCCCCAGATTCCAGGTCCTCCTCGGGCTGTCCTCGGTTCCTCATGGCTGCCTCAGCCTCTCGCCGCTCCACGTGCCTCTGCGCTGCGTGGGTAGAGGGCACGTGATGCCTCGCTCCCCCTGGACAGCTTTACGCTCCCCCATTCTCACTTCGTTCTGTGCCTTACCGAATGCAAACATCTGGTCCCAGTCTCGGCAGAGGCGGCCCCAGGGCCCGGGCACAAGGTGGCGCAGCCACTGGGGCATCGCCATGGTCAACAGCGTGGACACAAACACCGAGCCCACCGCGCGGATGAAGGTCTCCGTGTCGGGCGGCACTTGCGCCTCCAGACAGCCCAAGCGCGAGCCGAGCAGTACCGCGGCGATGCCTGGTCGGGAGGGGGCGCCATCAGAGCCCCGGGAGGCTCCGGCAGGGCGCCCCGATGCCCGCCCAGCTCTGTCCGGGCACTCACCTTCCAGTCCGAACTTGTAAAATTCCCCCGCCACGTCTCGAACCAGGGCGGGGGGCCCCGTGCCACGTCCCCGCTGGCCCCTCAGACGCCGCACAAGGTCACGGACCACATGGTCCAGGGTTCCGGTGTAGCGGGCAGCCGCTTGAGGCCGGAGGAGGAGCGGGGCCAGGAGACTGCGGAGCCTTTGCCATTCTTCGCCTTCCCTGCAGAGTTGAGGACAGAGTGCGCATCAGGGAGGTGGGACGGCTCGACGGCGCTGGCTGCAGTGAAGGAGCGCGTTTGGCTGTGGCGGCCGGGAGAGGGATTGCGTCTGCCCCCTTAGGGTACAGAAACCCTGCTCCTGCCTGCGCTTGTCTTCCAGCCCCCTTCCTCTTTACTCATTTCCTGCCCGGAAGGGCCGGGGTTCCCGGGTAACTTGAGTCACAGAACTTTACATTCATTCCGTCCAGATCCTGGTACCCTAGCCCAATCCCACCGGTTTCCTCAGTTCCCAGGATTCTGGCCTCAAAGGATAAGGAGGTAGGCGGGGAGTGAGGTTGGGGCTCATCCCGAGTGTGGGTGAAGCAGACTGGGATGGGAACCCCAAGATGCCCAAAGGTAGAATGAGACAGCCGATCTCCCACCAGGCCCCCAGATAGATAGTTCGGGACCGCAGCTGGATATGGCCGCTGCGGGGCGTCTGGGCTTCGCGGGGGAGAAGACTCACGCGGTGAGCAGTCCACAAGCCCGCTGGCAGCGACGGCGGTGCTCGGTCCAGGGCGAGAAGCTGCAGCGCTCGGGCTGGGGTCCCTCCTGTCGCAACAGCTCCTCGACGAGTGCAGGGGCAGCCACGTACACGGTGCGCACTGTCCCAAAGCTGGCCAGCCACACCGGCCCGAAGCGCGCGGCGCCCTGCACCTGGGGGAGAAGGCGCAGTGGACACTTGGATACCTGGGCGAGGACTTTCAGCTTGACTTGTGCCCACACCAAGGGCGTTGACTGGGCTTGGGAAGAGCGAGCTTCTGCTCCTTCTTGGCTTCCTGGCTAGTGTATGCCCTTGTTACTGTGAATTCCTCCTCTTTCTCTCATTTCCCATCCCTAGAAAGTTTGAGTGTGATGGGCAAAACTGGAACTTTGCGCAAGGCGGACATTCAGGACCTCTCTGACCATCTTGGTTGAGAAATCTCTAAAGGTTCCATGTCTGGACTGTCCATCTCAGGACGAGTCCTCAGTGAACGAAAAGGAGCCCGTGTAGCTTTAAGCAGCACGCAGGAGGAGGGTATCGCGCCTTCCGCCACCCGCGCACTTGTACTGGATCTGCACACCTCAGGACGAGAAGGTGCTTTCCGAGCGCTCTCTGCTAAGAGTCGGGACAGACGCTGCGCGGGTCGAGCCACACGGCCCCCCGCCTCAACTCGCCTTTTCCTTAATTGATGGGCATCCGTTCTCTGGCTTTCTCACATTTGTTCTGCACTAGTCAGTCCTTTCTGACGCTTTCAAAGCCAGTTTCCCCAGCACTCAGTCTCGGGAAAGGCGTCCCTTCCTACCTGCAGCTCGTGTAGCCTCGACAGTCCCCCCTTGCAGAAAAGTTCGGCCAGAAAGCTGGGAGTAGAGGGACCTGGGATGTCTGCCAAACTCCGGCGCGCAGAGTCGTACTCTCGATAACCTAGGGAGGCGCCCAACTCGGGCGCCCAGCGTCCGCGATGGAACACTCTGGAGACGATTTTGAGGGTCTGGGTCATGGTCTAGTTCGGGGAGCCAGGGAAAGAAAGCGCTTCTCCTGAGCATCTTGTCTGAACCCCTATTTAACCTTTGGGTCAGGTGACGACGTCCCGTCTCCAAGCTTTCAGCCAATCCCTCCTGAGTGGTCTGTGCTGGGGATTAGCACCCAGGAACAGTAGGCGGGGCTGGAGCTGACTTCACAACTCCTTTGGGTCTCCTGTTGCAATGACCCTCATGGGAGGGAGGGCTTGAGATTTTCCTCCTGGGAGAGTGCCCTAGTCTAGGAACCTAAAGGTCTCATCCTAAGAAAGGCTATAAGACTTTTTAGTATGGACTAGGAGACCAAGCTACACCAGTCAGTCTCTGACATTCCCACCAGGGAACCCAGCCCCTTTAGATCCATCTCAGGAATTCCCCATCTTTCAGCTCCTCCGGGAAGGGAAGCAGAGAAGAGGCACAGCTGTACATGTCCCCACATTCTTGGCTCACTGGGCTGTATCTTTGCATTATTTTCCTGCACAAACCACATCTCCTCTTCCTTACCTAACATATACTGGGCAGATGGCAGGTGGGTTAATGGGCTAAAATGGCTCCTAGAACCTCCATCTTTCTTTCTTGAGGATAACGGGTCTCTTGGGGTTTACAAGCCCCCTCCTTCCAGCCATGGGAATTCAGGGCTTGAGAAGCAGAAATGAAGAAATTTTTGTACATTAGTAAAGTTCAAAGATTGTCTCTGGGCTGTTAGAGGAGCTGAGTGGATATGGATGTTCCCAGCTGACTCGGTCTCCTCTGGGGGGCTTTCTAGTTAGCAGCCCCTTTCCACTTTTAGCCTCAGAATCCTCCACATGGCCAGGCATGGTGGCTCATGCCTGTAATCCCAGCACTTTGGGAGGCTAAGGTGGGAGGATGGCATGAGGCCAGAAGATTGAGACAAGCTTAAACAACATAGCAAAACTTTGTCTCTATAAAAAAAGTTTAAAAATTAGGCTGGGCATGGCAGCTCATGCCTGTAATCCTAGCACTTCGGGAGGCTGAGGTGGGCAGAATGCTTGAGCTCAGGAGTTTGAGACCTGCCTGGGTAACATAGTGAAACTCTGCCTCTACAAAGAATACAAAAATTAGCCAGGCATGGTGGTGCATGCCTGTAGTCCCAGCTACTTGGGAGGCTGAGGTGGACTGCATGAGCCCAGGAGGTCAAGGCAGCAGTGAGTTATGATTGTTCCACTGCACTCCAGCCTAGGCAACAGACAGCGTGTCTCTAAAAGAAAAAATGAAAATAAAAGAATCTTCTATAGTTTACCTCTCTGCTCCTTATTCTCTCATTCCCTACTCCACCCCTATCTGGCTCTGTGCCAGTCAGTCAGCTCTGAAGTTCTGGAATTGAAGATCAGTGTGAAAAAGGAGAGGGTCTCCACCCTTATAACTTCCCAAGGACTCTCCAGAGATAACAGCAAAGGGAACACAGATTCCCCAGGTCAAGTCTTAGAGAAGGAGAAGACAGGAGGATGGGAGAAGGCATATGATACATACTCCAGCCTTTCCTGAGAAATGGCAGAATGGGCACGTGTATACACATACATGTTATCCCAGGACCGCAAAGTAAACACAAGTGGTAACTGAGCCCAGCAAGCAGTTTAGATGGACTACATTCCTCATTCTAGCTGAGGAGAGACCGAATAAGAAGGGAGTGCTAAGGGAGAGTAAGACCCCACAGCCTTCCAAAGATCCCCTATGGTCCAAAGTCCTCTGACCATCTCAGTCAGCTGCTTTGTTTTATGTTGGCAGTGGAGGGACAAGGTGAGAGGAGCCAGGGGTAGTCACGAACACCAGTAGGTTCTGCCCTGGCTGGCTCCCCACCTTATTTGAGGGAGTACTGTGTCTCAGCTCCAGCAGTCTCAACTGGGAAGACCCAGGGCTCTTGCTCTTTTCTCCAGTCCCTGGAAGACAAGGTGCAGCTAAGGTAGAGTACGTAGTCAGTGACCAGGCAGGCTGGTTTGGGGGGTTACTGCCTGGAGGATGGGATCTTGTATTCTTCGGAAGATGGCTGGGAAATTCCTCCCTCCGTTACGTAGAACTTTCTTCCCCTCCTCAGTTGAGGTGCCTAGATGTTCCACAATGGGGTCTTCACTCTGGGAGAAGGAAGGGTCCAGTAAATCCATGCCTACTGTTCAGACTGCCCCTGGCCCTTAGACTCCCATCCCATCCTTCTGACACTGAGCTAAGTTCAAATACAAAACCACTACAGCCTGCATCTTGGCAATTTCCCTTAGACCCCCTACTCACCAGGTCCTCCAGAGGCACACGCTCAAACAGCGGGTGCTCTTCAAAATGAGTGCACATCCAGTCATGTAGCTCCAGCACATCGGTTATGGTATACACCAGCCCCTGCATAGGCAAAATCACCCTACAGAGGGGGCTGCATGCAACATCAGCAGCCAAATGATGGGAGTGGTTGTGTGAGTCCCTAAATGCACATCCACTGAATTCTTAGTGAAAGGCCCCTGAATAGGCCATTCACCCCCCCATCCCAACTCACCCCAACTCTCAGCACATAGGCATATTCTGCTAACAATGTGGGACTGATGATTCGCCACTTGTGCTTTGTCCGCTTGAAATGTGGGTCGGGGAAGAGGAAGAACATCTTTGTCAGCTGTGAGATAGACACACACGAACAGGGTTGTGACAGCCTGGCCTGCATGCCCCGACCTGCCTACCAGCCTAACCCCCCAGGGCCCCTCCCCACCTGGCCCTTGTAGAAGAAGTTAGGAAGGTGCTTCATGGCATTGCTACGGAGACAGGCGATGTTCTGGAAGCCACCTCCGGGAGCTGCGCGTAGGGCCCGAATCCGGTCTTGTACATAGTCTGAGACCTTCACTCGGATCTCCAGACCCAGAATCAGTGTGTCTGGGAACAGCGGTGACAGTTCCACTGGACATAGAAATAGCAATGGAATCATCAACCATATACTTATAGGAAGTGCAAAGGGGTCAGCCCAGGAAAGGAAGCCTCAATATGCAACTACCAAAGTTGAGAATGGCAAGAGAGAACAGAGATACATATATGGATAGTTTTATGCTGAAGAGGCTAGGGGAGAAATCAAAACTGTCATCAGGACCAGAATGGGAAGGGTGAGAATATGCATATATTTGCCATTTCTTTAGAGTTTCCACTGTGTTTTCACACGTTGTGTTATTTCATCCTTAGAACATTCTGTGGTAAACTGTGAAGATGAGGAAACTGAGGGTGAGAAATGCCCAAGATCATAGAGTTAAGAAGGGGTAGAACTGGAGCTTATATATTTGAGATGGAGTCTTGCTCTGTCACCCAGGCTGGAGTGCAGTGGTGCAATCTCAGCTCCCCGCAACCCCTGCCTCCCAGGTTCAAGCGATTCTTGTGCCTCAGCCTCCTAAGTAGTTGGTCTCGAACTCCTGGCCTCAAGTGATCCACCTGCCTCAGGCTTCCAAAGTGCTGGGGTTACAGGCGGGAGTCACTGTGCCTGGCCAGAAATGGACCTGAAACCAAGGTTTTCTGCCTCTATGTACCACGCTCTTCCTCTCTATCAGACTGTTATCTGTTTGGGAAGATCTAAAAATAGGGAGTGGCTTGGCATGCATGGGTGAGACAATACAGATAATACAAGAGGAACCCAAAAAACAGGAGAGTGGGGCAGAAGGAATGAGACCTGGCAAGGGAGGGGCAAGGGGGAGGGGAGATGGTAGAAACCCTGAGAAAAACAGTTCAGGATCACTGGCCACAGTGGCTAATCTCTGACGCTTGTGCTGACCAGCTCACTGACCCGGCACCTGGCAGGTGAAATGGCTCATGTAGGGACTGAAGCCAGATAGGACAACCCAGGTTATAAGAAGCATTTGAGGCAGCCCCCTCCATTCTCCAGGGCAAAGGCCACAGACCCAGAGTAGAGGGAAGGTAGAGCCCCTCCATGCTGATGTCACCAGTGTCTGGAAGAAAGGGGAAAGGCCAATTATGCCCCCCATAAAACCCGCTGAGGCAGCAGAAACTAGGCCTCTTCTCACCCCAGAGAGAAGGCCTGAGTGTTACCTAACAGGCCACCATAGCCACAGCCTATGTCTGCAAACTCCACTTGGGCCTGAGCTCTCTTTTCTTTCTCATCCTTTGGGTCATCGTGGCTCTGATTTTGAGTGAGTGGAGCGAAGAACTCTGGGTATAGCTCAGACCAGTCCATCTCCTCTGGCTTCACAGGGCTGTTGGAAAGAAGACACAGAAGCATGAGAAGGCTGGTCACACTATTGCAGAAGTGGTACTGTGAGTGTGTGGGTGGGTGAGGGTGGGAGCTAAATGGGAGGGTTTCTCAAAAATTCTGTAACCCTGGGCCCTGTGGCCTCTAACAGGGACAATGGAAACCACCCTTAACCCCCGGTGTGAATCATAGGCCCATCATGAGACCCATAATCGCTGACCTGCCCAACTCCACTTCTGGGGGTTGATGTGACCCTGGCCGCGAAGCTGCCCTTTCTGGGGCACAAGTTCCCCTTCTTGTTAGACTGGCTGCCTAACGCACTGCGATCCTACTTTCTGTTTGTTTTCTGCGGGAAGGGCAGGTAAGGTGTGGGCAGGATTGTGTATATGTTTGCCTTTTTATTAAATCCAACAAACAAAAGCAAAAGATGGAAACCACATTGCGCCTCTACCACTTCAGTCTCAGTAACAATTTATTTTTCTTCCCAAACTTGGCACCGCTACCGACTTAGGCCCGAATGCCACGCCCACTCCCTACCCGCCAACTCCTCACTCAGTCGAATCTCCCGGTCCCACCCCCAAAACTGACGTCACTCATCTGATCGCCGCGGGTCAATCCCAAATCCTCCCAGCAGTGTCAGCGCAACAGCTCTCCCGGCTGCTTCGAGAATCCCGCCCTCCTCCCTCCCTCTGCCTGCTCCTCACTAGCGCAGCGTGTGGTCCGCCATGGGGTTGGAGTGAGCACGTTGCCGGTAGTAGCGCTTCTGGGGCGGCGGGGCCTCTGCTCCGGCTGCGTTCCAAGTCTCGGCTGCCATGATCCCAGTCCCGGGTTTCTCTACCCACGTGGAGGCGCAGGCCAGGGGCGCAAGTTAATGACGCAGCCAAGCTCGTTGGGGGCAGATCCCGCCCCTTAAAGACCCAGGAGCAAATTCGGCTGGGCTGGGTTGAGCTGGGTGGGGAGGCCTGTAAGGAGCGAGTGCTGGAGGGAACCTCTGCACCGTTAGCCTTCGGCTGGGAGAGCGAGGCCAGGCGCAGGCACCCAACATTTTCCCTTAGCTTGCTTCTGCCTGGTCTGGGTCACCATTCAGGTTGCAGGCACCTGCGCACCCGACAGGTGAGAGGGGTCTAGAGACCTGGCCTCCTACAGTGGCATCAGTCCTCACTCCTCTCCCCTCACTCCTGGTCTCGGACCAGTGCGTCCCGTCTGACTTGTGTGGTCCCCCCTGGGTTTCGTCGGGTGTGCGCTCGGGGCAGGGGCGGGAGGGGCAGCTCCTCATTCCACCTCCAGGAAGTCGAACTGAAGGAGGGAGGGCAAACTCAGGGAGGCGGGGCTCGGCTCCTGCCACCAGGACAGCGCGACGGGGCCCCCGCCTCTACCCCGCTCCGGATCCGGGATCTGAGCGCCGGCCGAGGTGCCCGGGCACTCCCTCGGCGGGCCGCATGGCGGACCCTGGCCCAGATCCCGAATCTGAGTCGGAATCGGTGTTCCCGCGGGAGGTCGGGCTCTTCGCGGACTCTTACTCGGAGAAGAGCCGGTTCTGCTTCTGTGGGCATGTGCTGAACATCACGCAGAACTTTGGGTCCCACCTCGGGGTGGCGGCGCGCGTGTGGGACGCGGTGAGGAGTGGGCTGCGCCGGGTTAGGGTCTGTGGGAGGTCCAGACCCCGGACTCCGCCTCTCCCATATGGAGCCATCCTCGCGACTGTCTTTTTCTCTCTTATCTCCCGTAGGCCTTGAGCCTGTGCAATTATTTCGAGAGTCAAAATGTGGATTTCCGAGGCAAGAAGGTGATTGAACTGGGTGCGGGGACAGGCATCGTGGGGATCTTGGCAGCGCTGCAGGGTGCGTAACCTGGCTTTGAGGCAGGAGAGAGTGGGGACCCAGGGGCGCGGAGAAACGGGCACTTCGTGGATCTTTGGGGAGGGGAATTACGTTGGGCCCAGTCCAACTCCTTCTTTTTAAGAAACTTTTTAAATTTGTTTTTGTTTTGGCGCCTTCTTCTGTGTACCAGACAGCGCGAATTGCCTGTCAAAGCACGTAGGGTGGGGGATTGGGGAGGGCAGGAAATAAAACTCAGGCAGGCTTTATAGAAGGAGTTGTTTTATCGTGTTGCTCTTTTTTTTTTTTGAGACGGAGTCTCAGTCTATCTATTGCCCAGGCTGGAGTGCCGTGGTGAGATTCCGATTCCCACTGACTGCAACCGTGGCCTCCTGAGTTCAAGCGATACTCATGCCTCAACCTCCCAAGTAGCTGGTATTAGATACAGATATGTGCTACCATACCCGGGTAATTTTTGTAGTTTTAGCAGAAGATGGGGTTTCACCATGTTGGCCAGGCTGATCTCAAACTCTTGACCTCAGGTAATCCAACTGCCTTGGGAGGTGCCTGAGATTACAGGTGTGAGCCACTGCACCTGGCCTTGTGTTGCTCTCTGTGATTTCACGGAGAATGCTGTCACTTAAAAGCTCCTTGGCTTTGGACATGGTCTTCTGTCAACATACACATATGGGGATACTCCATAGGGAGACTTGCGGACATTAAACTTCATGAGTGCTTTATAACTTTATGAATATGTTTCAGATTCCTTAGGTTTTCATTGCTAGGAGAAACAAGCTTATGAGTTTCCAAGGGTTAGGATGTGTTTTGTAGGAAGTGGAGGTAGGAATTAGACACTGCAGACTTGGAAAACGAAAAGGTAAGGAAAAATTTGCTTCTGTTTTGTCAACAACCAAAAACTACAGAGGAAACAGTTTCACAGATTATAATCTAATGGGCAGACAAAACCTCAAACTGAAAGCACTCATTTAAAAATTCTTACAATATCATCTGCCTAGGAATGCAAATTAACACGTCTCTGTTCATAGGGACAGAACTAGGTCATATTAAGGGAAGTCGAGCCAGGTATGGTGGCTCACCCCTGTAATCCCAGCACTTTGAAAGGCCGAGGTGGGTGGATCACCTAAGGTCAGGGATTTGAGACCAGCCTGACCAATATGGTGAAACCCCATCCCTACTAAAAATACAAAATTAGCCGGGCGTGGTGGTGTATGCCTGTAATCACAGTTACTTGGGAGGCTAAGGTAGGAGAATTGCTTGAACCTAGAAGATGGTGATTGCAGTGAGCCAAGATTGTGCCATTACAATCCAGCCTGGTCAGCAGGAGCAAAACTCTGTCTCAAAAAAAAAAAAAAAAAAGGAAGTCTTCCTAGAGGCAGACATTCATTCTTCTATTCATTCAACCAAAATGTATTTCAAGTCCCCTATGTACCAAGAATCATGATAGATATTGGGGATTCAACAATGAATAAGACAGATCTTCTCTCCCCACTGAGCTTGTGGTCTAGTGAGGGAGACAGAGGACGATGTCATAGAACAAGAACTCTGGCAAGGTATGCATGGAGCCTGTGGACATGCTCTGTCCATGGCTACCATGACTCCCTGGGAGGCCATCAAGAGAAGCTCTCTCAGGTGGGAAGGAGGTGAACAGTGTGAACACAGCAGGCTCAGAAACAGTGGAGGATGCCAGCAGCAGTTTTTGCATGAAGCATGGGTGGATGCAGGCAGTTATGCTAAAAAAGGGAAGAAAAGGCATGCAGTATGGATGGGAACACTGGCTTCACTTGTTTCCAGACTGGCTTCTCCTTTTTTGCCCCTATTTAGCTGTAAAGTCAGAAAGCTGGATGTCATCACGCTTTCTCCCCTCATATTCCAGCAATCACCCAGTCCTATGAGTTATATGTTCTTTTTTTTCTTTGTGTTTTAAATTTTCTTATTTTTTTGAGATGGAGTGTCACTCTGTCACTAGGCTGGAGTGCAATGACATGATTTTGGCTCACCACAACCTCAGCCTCCTGAGTAGCTGGGATTACAGGCATGTGCCACCATGCCCAGCTAAGTTTGCATTTTTAGTAGGGACGGGGTTTCTCCATGTTGGTCGGGTTGGTCTTGAACTTCCAACCTCAGGTGATCTGCCTGCTTTGGCCTCCCAAAGTACTGGGATTACAGGTGTGAGCCACCACGCCCCATCCAGCCTTTTTTTTTTTTCTTTCTTTCTTTTTTTTAAGATGGAGTTTCATTCTTCTTGCCTAGGCTGGAGTGCAATGGCGTGATCTTGGCTCACCGTAACCTCTGCCTCCTGGGTTCAAGCGATTCTCCTGCCTCAGCCTCCCGAGTAGCTGGGATTACAGGCGTGCACCATCATGCGTCACTAATTTTTGTATTTTTAGTAGAGACGGAGTTTCACCATGTTGGCCAGGCTGGTCTTGAACTCTTGGCCTCAAGTGATCCAGCCACCTCAGCCTCCAAAGTAGTGGGATTAGAGGCGTGAGCCACTGCACCTAGCCAGATTATATGCTCTTAATACTTCCCCAGTTGTCTGTTCCTCTTTTCATCATCTCTAGTTCAGGCCACTGGCATCTCTTGCCTGGATTTTCACAACAGCCTTCAAGCTTGTTCATGGGGAAGTGTGACATGCTCAACTAGATCTTGTGACCTTCTAGATCTAGACCTTGTGACCTTCTCCTACCAAACCCATTTCTCCCTCAGACTTCCCTGTCTCAGTGAATCAAACCACTGTGCACCCAATGGGAAACCTAGACATCATGGCCCTCTTTCTCACCCCCATGTCCATTATTCAATCTATCTCCTAAAAGTCTCTTGAATCCTCTCCTGTCTTTCTATCTCCACGGACAGTTCCCCAGTCCAAGCCACCGCAATCACTTGCCTGGACTACTACAACAGTCACACTGGTCTTCCTGCTTTGACTCCTCCTAGACCTCTGTGCTTCCACCCAGTGGTCAGAGTGATCTTTTCAAAATAAAACTGTAATCGTGCACCCCCTCCCCAAATCTTTCAATGGCTTCTTATTGCTTTCAGGATAGAACCAACACCTATGGCATGGCCTCCAGAGTCCTACCTGTCTCTTTCTGTGCCTCTTCCTCTCTTGTTTTTCTTGGGCTGCCTATTGCCCGTCCATCAGTTCCTCAAACCTACTCTGATGTTCCCTTCCTTGGGGACTTCACACAGGCCATACTTTCCATCTGAAACTTTTTACCATCTACTTAATGCCTATGCATCCCTCCTTCCCCAGCTGAGACATCACTTCGAAGGGAAGGCCTCCGTGGTACTCCCACCCCTAGGTTAGCTTAGCTCCCCCTAGTGCGTACACAGCTGTGCTAACTGGGCTAATTTTAACTTTGTTACCATTGACCTTAGGTGGGTCCTAAGTGCTTCCTAGCTAGCCTAGTACATTCTCTTGGCCACTTTTTCTGCCACTCTCCTGAACAACTGTTTCTTACCTTCTTATTCCTCCAACCTCAAAATGCCTTCTCTGCCATCTTCACCCTTACCTGATGACTCTGTTTCCTATTTCTCTCTCTCTCTCTCTCTCTCCTTTTTTTTTTTTTTTTTTTGAGATAGAGTCTCACTCTGTTGCCCAGGCTAGAGTAAGTAGCTTGATCTTGGTTCATTGCAACCTCCACCTCCCAGGTTCAAGTGATTCTTCTGCTTCAGCCTCCCAAGTAGTTGGGATTACAGGCACATGCCACCACGGCTGGCTCATTTGTGTGTTTTTGGTAGAGATGGGGTTTCACCATGTTGGCCAGGCTGGTTATGAACTCCTGACCTCAGGTAATCCACCAGCCTCGGCCTTCAATAGTGCTGGAATTATAGGCATGAGCCACTGTGCCCAGCCTCTTTCCTATCTCTAATAATTGCTTCTGTTTTCTCAGAAAATGTCCACATATTCCTATCACAGCATCTACTTATGTAACTGCATCTGCATCTGTGTGCAGTGCCTTCTCTTCTGTTACCATGGATGAACACACTGTGCTAGCTAAGGTCAAGCCCCCCACTTGTCACAGACCCAAACCTTTCTGCCTACTCAAAGACATTGTTTCAGCAACGCCCACCCTATCTCTTCTGCATTCTCAGTTTTTCCTTTTCTTTGGATCATTCCATATATAGTAATATATGGAATATAAAAATGCATATAAATATGCTATAATTTCTCCTATTTCAGAAAAAAACCTCTTGATCCTACATTTCCCTTCAGCTACCACTCCATTTCTATGCTCCACTTTAAAACAAAACTCCTCAAAAGAGTTAATATTCAGTGTCTCTAGTCCTCTCCTCTTATTCTTTCCTTAAACCATTCTGATTAGATTTTTATTTTATTTTATTTTTTTTGCACAGGAAGGGACAATGAAAGGATACTAGACACAAGGAGCAGCAAATGAAGAGGCAGGGTGAGAATACTATTAGTTCCTACTGGATTATAGTCTCAAAGACCAGTCTTAAAGCTTGCTTGTTTTTCACACTGATCAGCAAAATGCCTTGTACCGATTAACCAAATGAACCTAAGAATAAATGAGTATGAAGAAGACAAAGAAAGTTCTAAGTTCTTTTGTGAATGCTACAGTGACTATAATCTATAAGACTTGAAGTCCTAAGATCTTGTGCCAAAAGAAAATGAACAAAATAAGGATAATTTTGCACACTATCCCAATTTATTTTTATTTATTTATTTTTTTAGAAAAAGAGAGAAAAGGAGAAAGAAAGAAAGAAACAGTAAAAGAAAGAAAAAAAGAAATGAAAGAGAGAAAGAGGAAGAGAAAGAGGGAGAGAGAATGGGATTCTTGTTTTATTGCCCAGGCTAGAATGCAGTCTAAAAATGGGTATTAAAAACCTCTTTTATGCCAATAATTGTGCTTAACAATGGAGACAGGAAGGAATAGGGGATGAAAATAACAAATAAGCAGCCAACCAATATTTTATTTAAACCTGTGA
>PVKP010038798.1:0-20615 GCA_004027715.1 Plecturocebus donacophilus
TTTGTGGCTCTGTCTCCTTCAGTTCTGCTCTGATCTTAGTTGTTTATTACCTTCTGCTAGCTTTTGAGTTTTTTTGATATTGCTACTCTAACTCTTTAAATTTTGATGCTAGGATGTCGGTTTTAGACCTTTCCTTGCTCCTCATGTGGGCATTTATTGCTATGAATTTCCCGCTAGACACTGCTTTAAATGTGTCCCAGAGATTCTGGTAAATTGTGTCTTCGTTCTCATTGGTTTTGAAGAACATCTTTATTTCTGCCTTCGTTTATTATTTATCCAGTCTACATTTAGGAGCCAGTTGTTCATTTTTCATGAAGTTGTGCAGTTTTGAGTTAGTTTCTTAATCCTGAGTTCTAATTTGATTGCACTGTGGTCTGAGAGACTGTTATGATTTCTGTTCTTTTGCATTTGCTGAGGAGCGATTTACTTCCAATTATGTGGTCGATTTTAGAGTAAGTGTGATGTGGTGCTGAGAAGAATGTATATTCTGTGAATTTGGATTTAATAGTTTTGTAAATGTCTATTAAATTCACTTGGTCCAGATCTGCATTCAGGTCCTGGATTTCCTGGTTCATTTTCTGTGTGGTTTATCTGTTTAATATTGACAGTGGAGTGTTAAAGTCTCCCACTATTAATTTGGAGGAGTCTAAGTCTCTTTGTAGGTCGTTAAGGACTTGCTTTATGTATCTAGGTGCTCCTGTATTGGTGCATATATATTTAGGATCGTTAGTTCTTCTTGTTGTATTGATCCTTTTTACCATTATGTAATGCCCTTCTTTGTCTCTTGATTTTTGTTGGTTTAAAGTCCATTTTATCAGAGACTAGGATTGTCACCCCTGCTTTTTTTTTTTTTTTTGCTCTCCATTTGCTTGGTAAATCTTCTTCCATCCTTTTATTTTGAGTCTATTTGTGTCTGTGCACATGAGATGGGTGTCCTGAATACCACACACCCATGGTTCTTGGCTTTTTATCCAATTTGTCAGTCTGTGTCTTTTGATTTGGGCATTTAGCCCATTTACATTTAATGTTAATATTGTTATGTGTGAATTTGATCCTGCCATTTTATTACTGGTTGGTTGTTTTGCTCTTTCGTTGGTGTAGTTTCTTCATTGCATCATTGGTCTTTATGATTTGGTTCTTTTTTGCAGTGGCTGGTACTGGTTTTTCCTTTATGTGTTTAGTGCTTCCTTCAGGAGCTCTTGTAGGGCAGGTCTAATAGTAACAAAATCTCTCAGCAATTGCTTGTCCATAAAGGATTTCATTTCTCCATCACTTATGAAGCTTAGTTTGGCTGAATATGAAATTCTAGGTTGAAAGTTCTTTTCTTTAAGGATGTTGAATATTGGCCCCCACTCTCTTCTGGCTTGTAGGGTTTCTACCGAGAGATCCGCTGTGAGTCTGATGTGCTTCCTTTATGGGTGACCTGAATAGTATCCTGAAGAGTGTTTGCCAGCTTGGATTCGTTCTCCCTGTCATCTTCTGGTACACCGATCAGGCATAGATTAGGTCTTTTCATGTAATCCAATATTTATTGAAGGCTTTGTTCATTTCTTTTCACTCTTTGTTCTCTTTTCTTGCCTTCTCATTTCATTTTATTGAGTTGATCTTCAATCTCTGATATCCTTTCTCCTGCTTGATCTATTCGGCTGTTGAAACTTGTGTATGCTTCATGAAGTTCTTGTGCTGTGTCTTTCAGCTCCATCAAGTCGTTTATGTTCTTCTCTAAGCTGGTTATTCTAGTTAGCATTTCATCTAACTTTTTTCAAGGTTTTTAGTTTCTTTGCATTGGGATAGAAAATGTGTCTTTAACTCAAAGAAGTTTGTGATTACCCATCTTCTGAAGCCCGCTTCTGTCGGTTCGTCAAATTCATTCTCCATCCTGCTTTGTTCTCTTGCTGGTGAGAAGTCATGATCTCATGGTGGGGGAGAGACGTTCCGGTTTTTGATGGTTTCATTCTTCTTGCTCTAGTTTCTCCCCATCTCTTGGATTTATATAGTTTTGATCTCAGGTAGCTGCTTGGTGGGGTGCCCTTTCTTTGTCTGCCTGCAGAGGCGCTGCTGGGCTGCCACAGATTCAGTGGACCTGCTGTATCTTTTATTTACTCAGGAAAATTAGGCCAGCTTCTGCAGTGGCGGCTTCCTTTCCGGCCGCCGAACTGGATTGCTCCTGGTCACTCTCTAACTGATGTTCTGGGTCCCTAACTCTGGAGTGAGAGTTTTTTTGGCCTGCTGGGCCTTGTGTGGTGGGGGGACCCATCCTGCCGTTAGGGCGGTTTCCCTGCATTCCATTCCCCTTCTTACTAGGGGGCAGGTAGCTCCATCCCACTGGCTTTTTGGCTCTCTCAGCATCAGTCAGTGCTTACGCCTAGATCTATGCTCACAGCCTGGTACCCCGAAGTTGCTGTTCTGTCCTGTTTAGTTAGCTCACTAAGGCTTTTCAGCCCGGTGAAGATCTCCTGTTCTGTGGGTTGTAGAGGGCTTGGGTGGAGTGCTGTATCTGAACCGAAGTCCCAGAGGGGGAGATCCCCCAGTCCTGGAGATTGCTGAACTACATAGATCTGTAGCCCACGGCAGGTGCCACCATACCTCTGCTGCTTTTCATAATTCACTGATGGCCTTCCAATATTCATGTAGGCTGGGTCAGGGGCATGAGTGACTGGCCAATCAGTCATGAAGTTCAGTTGGGTAACTGGAGGTGTGTCTATGCTGGGGCAGTTGATGGAGACTACAGTTAGCTTGTTATTCAGGAGCAGGCATGTAGAGAGCTACTCCTGGTCATCTGAGGCCATCCTTTCAGGAATCTGTGCTTTCATAGACTGAAGATTTGAAGATTGGAGACTGCCATGGAGCCCCACACAAGTAGAATCTGGAAGCCCATGGGAAGAAAGATATTTAGATAGCACTTAGGGAAATAGAGGTACAACTACCAGGACTCTGTTTTTCCAGCACTCTCTCTCCTTGGATATCTGAGTGCCTATGAAGGCTTTTTTTTTTTTTTTGAGAGGGAGTCTGGCTCCCAGGCTGGAGTGAGTGCAGTGGCATGATCTCCACTTCCATGGTTTGAGCAATTCTCCTGCCTTAGACTCCCTAGTAGCTGAAATTATAGGTGTTTGCCACCACGCTTGGCTAATGTTTGCATTTTTAGTGGAGAGAGGGTTTCACTATGTTGGCCAAGCTGGTCTTGAGCTCCTGACCTCAAGTAATCTGCTCACCTCGGCCTCCCAAAAAGCTGGGACTTTAGGTATGAGCCACCATGGCTGGCCTTATCTTTGAAGGATTTAAGGGCTTCCTAGTTAATGTGGACCTGAAAAAGGTAGGACGTATAGAGCATAATTGAATTTTTATTACTGTTAATGTGTTTATCTTTCTGAGAAGAGTATTCTCAAAGAGAACATACACCTTTGTTATTAGACCTTTGTGCACTTAGCATTCTCACATTTCAAATATTGCAGGTGATTCCCTGTACTGTTTTGGGACAAAGAAAAGCAATGGGATCTTCTTAAGTGGTTGCTGTGCTGAGGAATCAAGACTGCCAATTTGAAGTGACACAGATTAGTCTTTTAACCAGACATAGATAATGGACAAGAAATAATGGATCTTTCTACCTTGTTTTAGGTCATCAGGTTTCTTCCAGTTTAGGTAACAAAAGTTATGTCATTTATTCTTTGAATTTTCGGTACAACTTCAGGATAGATAATTTTTCAGGGTAAATTATCATCAGGCTCTGGTATATATCGGCTGTAACTATTTGTTATGCAGCTCAAGGTCAGTTTTCATTGAATATTGTATTATTCAAACAGGTAGAGGAAGAAATAGGTAACCAAAATCTATTTTTAGAACAGAGGCCGTATCTTAATTATATCAAGAAACATTATTTAATGTACAGATGGCTGACCTTTGCCCAGATTGTGTTTTTGTTTTTTGGAGGGAAAAGCTGAATATGAACTGGCAGTTAAAAATTTGTAAAGAAATCAACTTGCTCATTTTCATTTTATATTTTTGCTCTAAAGTGTTTTCCATGAACTGTGTGTTGATTCATGCCCTAAGCCAGATGATGACGACTTGACTGTTATCACCAATGTAAAGCTGCCTCTTGTAAAATTAATTTTCTCACTCAGTCAAGTTTTGCATATTATTTACTTTTAAAATTTAGCAGTGGTTTATCTATCTTTTTTTATGTTGGTAATACAAAGTTGGTCAGAGAAAAGCATAGACACAGCTAGTTAATTAAAAAATAATTGTTTAACCTTGTTAACTACCAAAAGATTGATTAAGTACTATGATGGGGTGGGGGCTAAAAGAAAATGAACTGGAAAATACATAATGACAGGAGAATCACGTTAGAAAATGCTTTCCCCAATAAAGGAAATATAAAATTTGGTTAAGGTTTATTTGGATAAATATTAATGTTGGCTTTTAAATCATACTAGTGTTACTTTCATAATATTTATCCCTGTATAAATCTTCAGTGAATCAAATTACTTGTAGTTATCATGGAATCTCCCTGGTACCTTTTATTGGCAAAACTGTACAGCACATAGCATATAGCTTTTTTTGGACACTTATTATTTTGGTATTATATCGTTTTTAGAAGAGATTTATTTTCTACTTATATTATTCTGTGGTGAGACTAAAATAATAATAAAATTTGTAGAAAACTAGCTGCGTATGGTGGTGAACACCTGCCATCTCAGCTACTTGGGGGTTTGAGGAAGGAGGATTGCTTAAGCCCAGAGTTTGAGAACATCCTGGGTAGCATAACAAGATTGCATCTGCTTTAAATATATAAATTGTAGAAATGTAAATTACTGTTATAGAAATTTGTACTACAAATGGATTTTTGTGTGTTTTGTAAGTTGTCCATAAAGGATATATGTAAAACACTTCACTTAATTAATAACATTTATTTTACTGCAAGTAACCAGTTATATAAGCAGACTCTTAATACTAATATGGTAAGACTTTAACACCATAATTTTGTCATTGTAGTTTATTTAAAATATACACTCAAAGTCTTTATATTACATTCAGAAATTTTTATATTTAGTTGTTTAATCATTGAAGTTCCTGCATACTTTGAGCTACTGGAGGTTACAGACATATTTGTGTGTATCCTGGAGTACCTGGAATACAGTCTTCCATGGAGGAAGCATTGTAATTGTTGCTTTTTCGAGATAGAGTTTCTCTCTGTCACCCAGGCTGGAGTGCAGTGGTGGGATCTTGGCTCACTGCAGTCTCCACTTCCTGGGCTCAGATGATCCTCCCACCTCAGCCATCCAAGTAGCTGGAACTGTAGACCTTTGTCACCATGCTTGGCTGAGTTTCGTATTTTTTGTAGAGATGGGGTTTTTGTAGAGACTGGATGTTGCCCAGACTGGCCTTTAACTATTGGATGCACATGATATGCCCACCTCAGCCTCTCAAAGTGCTGGGGTTACAGGCATGAGTTGCCACATTCAGCCTTAATAGTTTAATCTGAATAGATGAATAAATTTTTATATAATGGAATGTTATAAGTAATATATATAATGTATCTACTGATTAAATACTGCATTTAAAAAGTATTGTTTACATTTGTATTATTTTATAATGTTTAAGGATGTATAAGTTTAGATGTGTTATTTTGAGAAATTATGCCATAAATAAAAAGGAAATAAATTAGAAATACATCATTAATAGCAAAGAGAGTTATGAAATATTTTCTAGTATAATTCGACTAGAATCTTAGATTATGATTTTAAACTAAAATTTCTTAAACATTTTATTAGTACCAACTCATGCGCTAACAAATACACCTTTATAAGCCATGCATTACTCTTTAGAACTCTGGTGACCAATTCTTTCTCTAGGTGGAAAGTTGATGGAAAGTTCTAGTTTTCCCTCTCTGTAATAATAACAGTATTTCAGGTGGTGGTAGATGACCATGGCTAGCTAATTGAATGTTTTATAGTAATAAAATTAAACTCTGTATCACAGTAATATTTTTAAAAACTAATTGTAGCATAAGTATTAACCTGTATTGTTAGGGTTATAAAGGAACAAAAGGCTCTGTTACATATCTGTTTCTCTATGTACCTTATTGTATGTCATGTTGTTTCTTTTCTTTCTTGGCTGCAACTCATATTAAATTGACTAGTGAGGCTTCTTTGTTGTTTCTCCCTTCATCCTCACATTTAAAAAATAATTTATCCCCACTTAATTTTTTTTTTCTCACAGATCTCATTTCTTTAGTGACTGGTCTTACAGTCCATCTGTGTCTTCATTGTCAGCATATTTAGTTATGGCTTTCTCTTTAGTTATCTATGTGTGGCTTTCATTCAACAATTATTGCCCAAAAGATTTACTGTTTTTTTTCTTTTCTTTGGAAGAGATTAATTTATACACTTATCTTTATCCTTTTGACAAACAGAATAAAAGCAACTAATACTATTTGCAATGCCAGCCCACTTAAATAAGGTACTACTATAAACTAAATTCTCATTTTCCCCCACAATAAGTGATTTATGCAAATAATTAGCTCTTGCGTATGCCCATAATGAATTATTTTCTCATGTTTTTAGCTCATAATTAAAGTAATTACATGCTAAGTAAATTACTGCTTCATAGTATAATTCTGCTAATTTGCATGATTCATTTAAGAAGCAAGTGTAGTATAGTGCCAAAAAAATAAAGTTTAGAATTTGTGAAAAATCACTTTGTGTTCTGAAAATAAGTTTATCTAAAATCTAAAGAATTATTTCAGGTTAAGCTGTGGCCAAATGTATCATTCTGTGGTATATCTGGATGTGCAAAATCATAAGGGGAGTTAGAAACAGTTTGTGTCGTAGTTTTTATTGAAATTGGAACTTGAAAAGATAATGCTGGGATTTTCATATGTTTATATATGTTGATTGACCAATACAGATCTGCAATGAACATTTTAGTTTAAGAAAAAAACACGGGAGTAGTAACTATGTGGGACTGTAATAACAACAGTGTAGTTTAGTGTTGTAGTAAGTGGAAGTCATTTTCAAAAAGACAATACACTAAGTACTTCTGTGGCAGCCACACTTGTAGCAGCAGAAATATTTTTAAAAATGGTGCATTCTAATGTTATGACTGTGGAGAGAAATGGGAGAGGCCTGACTTTTCACTACAAGCAGCTGGTGCATTTTATCAGTACCAATAGAAGTCAAAAGACATGTTAGCATCTTGGTTCTGCCACTTACTAGGTATGGGACCTTGGGAAAAATTCTTTATTATTGATCTCGTTCATAAAAATGGTACTAATGGTACTTCTCAGGTATGTGTAATGAATAAAAGTAGTGGCAAATGTAAAAACGTTAGTAAACTGGAAAAGATGTTTATAAATGTGAGACAAAATGATCACAGCAGTATTCAATGATGTAGTAAAACTCGAATAAAGTTTTTGTAAACCTGAAGGATGATAAAATGGCAGTAGCATCAAGAAAAGAATGGGAAAGTAGGAAATGGCATGGGGATTTTAAAGAAATTTTAAGTGTTTTGATCTAGAAATTATTTTGGTTATAGATCACAAACTGTGCTAGTCAGTGAGACACTGAATATACAAGATGAGATCTTATGCTATAATAGTAGGAACAGAAAAAGGAAGAGCAAATACTTCTCACTATAAATGCTTTCTATAAAGAAAACAGAAAATGTTAGAAGATATCAAGGAAATTTCTAGTTAATATGGGAATGGGAGAGGAATGGAAATCTGTGGTCAGGGAAGACCTCTCTGAGTATATTTAAGCTGCCAACTAAATGATGAGAAAGAGCCAGCCATGTGAAAGTCTAAGGGGAGGAAATTCTGAATGGAGAGAACAAAGGATCACATCAATTCATTATTTTGCTCTTAACACCCTGGAATGGGCAGAAAGCCATCGTCATAATTATTTTTTATGATTAAAATATGTACAATAAATATGAAATAGAATCCTTGCACATTTTAGACACTTCTTAAATTTTTTTTTCCTTTTAAAGAAAACTGGCTACACTTTTGAAGTTTGTTCTCTCTCTCTCTCTCTCTCTCTCTCTCCATCTCTCTGTCTGTCTGTCTCTCTCTCTCTCTCTTTTCTTTCTCTTCCCTTTCCTTTCCTTTTCTTTCTTGACAGGGTCTCAATTTGTTGGCTAAAGGGCAGTAGTGCAATTTCAGCTCACTGCAGCCTTGACCTTCCAGGGAAATGTGATCCTTCCATCTCAGTCTTCTGAGTATCTGAGATTACAGGCATGCATCACCATGCCCAGCTAATTCATGTGTCTTTTGCGCAGATGGAGTTTGACCATTTTTCCCAGGATGGTTTCAAACTCCTGGGCTCAAGCAATCCACCCATCTTGGCCTCCCAAGGTCTTAAGATTAAAGGTGTGATCCACTGCCCCCGGCCTGATGGATGCAGCTAATCACCGTGGCACTTGTATACCTATGTAACAAACCTGCATGTTCTGCACATATACCCCAGAACTTAAAGTATAATAAAAAAAATAAACAGTTGCACAATTGATCACATATTTGCTTGCATTTATTTAAATATAACATATAAATTTTATTACTACATTATTATTCTATTCAACCATTATTTTCTATCAGTAAAGATTTTATCAAAAAATCGGTCTTATCGTATTTGTTTACCTAAATGAAGCATTGTCTATGGTGTTCTATTGATGCTCTATATGACATATTTTCAAATTTTCTATCATAAATATCTTAACACTGAAATATTTGAGGATATTTAAATATTTTTAATATTGTAAGTATTACACAAAGTAATATATATATTTATATATATTTTATATATGTGCGTGTATGTATATGTAAGTTTTTGAGGTGGAGTCTTGCTCTTTCACCCAAGCTGGAGGGCAGTGGTGCGATCTCCTCTCACTGCAACCTCCGCCTCCTGGGTTTAAGCAATTCTCTTATCTCATCCTCCCAAGTAGCTGGGACTACAGGTGTGCACTACCAATCCTGGCTAATTTTTAAATTTTTGGTAGAGACAGGGTATCACCGTATTGGTCAGGCTGCTCTCAAACTCCTAACCTCAGGTGATCCACATGCCTCAGTCTGCCAAAGTGCTAAAATTACAAATGTGAGCCAAAGCACCTGGCCAATATATATGTTTTATATGTGTATGTGTGTGTGTGTATTTTTTTTTGAGACAGAGTCTTGATCTGTCAAAATGTGCCAGGCTGGAGTGCAGTGCCACAATCTAGGCTCACTGCAACCTCTGCCTCCTGGGTTCAAGCAACTCTCTTGCCTCAGCCTCCTGAGTAGCTGGGCCTACGGGCTTGCACCACCACACCCAGATAATTTTTGTATTTTTTAGTAGAGATGGGGTTTCACCATGTTGGCCAGGATGGTCTCAATCTCTTGACCTCATGATAAGCCCACCTCAGCCTCCCAAAGTGCTGGGAATACAGGCATGAGCTACCGTGCTTGGCTGTGAATATGTATTTTTTAAACATTTTCTTATTTTGGGTGGAGATTGTAGAGTTAGGTACTAGTTCCTTGACTGAAACATGCACATGCTAATATTTTGTCTGTGAATATGTTTCCTTTGGGCTGCCATGCTTAGATAAGCAAGTCAATGGACATATGAAGATAACAGATGAGCCTGATTAGAAAGTGTAGATTACATCCTCTACTGGAATGCTTTAGTTTTCAGTATATGCTTCTCTTATTTTTTAAGTCAAATTGGTTTTAAAATACTAAATTGAAATTTTGGGGAGACAGAGTCTTGCTCTGTTGTCTAGGCTGGAGTGCAGTGGCATGATCTTGGCTGGCTACAGTCTCCACTTCCCAGGCTCAAGTAATCCTCCCACATCAGCCTCCCAAGTAGCTGGGACTACAGGCACACACCACGATGTCTAACTCATTTATTTTTATTTTTGTAGAAATAGGTTCTTATGTTGCCCAAGCTTGTCTTGAACTCCAAGCCCAAGTAATCCACCTACCTTGGTTTTGCAAAGGGCTGGGATTCTAAGAGTGAGCCACCAAGCTTGGGTAAACTAAGATTTATTTAAGTAAATTGATTAGTGCTGGGTGTGGTGGTGCACACTGGTTATCTCAACACTTTGGGAAGCAGAAGCGAAAGCATTACTTAAGACCAGGAGTTTGGGCCATGAGCGGTGGCTCACGCCTGTAATCCCAGCACTTTGGGAGGCTGAGGTGGGTGGATCATGAGGTCAAGGAATGAAGCCCATCCTTGCCAACATGGTGAAACTCCATCTCTACAAAAATACAAAAACGAATTAGCTGGGTGAGGTGGCACATGCCTGTAGTCCCAGGTACTCAAGAGGCTGAGGCTGGAGAATTGTTTGAACCCGGAAAGCAGAGGTTGCAGTGAGCTGAGATCATGCCATTGCATTCCAGCCTGGTGCTTGATGACAGAGCAAGACTCTGTCAGAACAAACAAACAAAAACCCTACAATACCAGGAGTCTGAGATCTGCCTGGGCAATATAGTGAAACCTTGTCTCTACAAAAATAACAATAAAAAAAGTAGGCTAGCATGACGGTACACAGCTGTAGTTTGAGCTACTCAGGAAGTTGAGGTGGGAAGACTGCTTGATGTCGGGAAGTTGAGATTGCAGTGAGCCATAATCATGCCACTACATTCCAGCCCTCAGTGACAGAGTTAGATCCTGTTTCAAAGAAAGAAAAAAAATGATAAAGTCTTTATGCAACTCATTATAATTTTTTACACGGAAACTCATGCTTGGTATTACCTCATCGTGTGTCCCTGAGAAAGTGTCAAGAGCCTTTACCTGGACCTGCCAATGGAAAAACAAAACAACAACAAAAACACAGCACAGTTAATGTAAAAAAAAGGTAAGAATATTATTTTATTTAAAAGTCATTTGATGGAATTTTTTTTTAAAAAATATGAGAACTAATATATTCAAATAGCTGAAGAAAGTGTTACATTAAATGTATAATATGTAAAGGAGAAGTAAAATGGTGATAAGTTGTCTGTCTAATCAGGGGTCAGCAGTTGAGTCTAGAGAGAGTACCACTAAAGGAGCTGAATTATTAGTTCCCATTTTAAGATACTCTAAGATCTGAGGCAAGTCAGGAAAGAGGGAAGAGGAAATGAAAGAGAGGAAGAATGAGGAGGGCAGAGTGTACATGGAATAAATGAAGAAACAGTATGTGGGTGTATGTAAAGGAGGGTAGTAAAGTCAAATTGATTTGTAGCAGAGGGAAGAGCAGGGTGATAGAAATAGGAAAGAAGGTAACGTCAGCTTCCAGCATCAAAATGTGTCAGAGAATTAGAGGAACATCTTCCTGTTCTTGCTGTCATTGTCACTATTGGAGAGGCATTAAGGATTGAGGTACCTCACCACACAGACCTGTGTTTTATCTACCACAGATGAATATCACCATAAATGGTCAGCCATGTATGGCTATAATTTAGTTTTATAGAAAATCTTTTAACTTCACTGGATAGTATCATATAGGCCAAATTAACATAATTGAATAGTGTCGTGTGATTCATGGAGAGGAAGTTAGAGAAGGTATAGCCTGATTTAAAGTTTACTAGAAACATTATGGGTTATAATGCAGAATTAAATTCAGGGACTTAATAGGGAAGAAATTGAGGCCAATTTCCAGATGGGCAATTAAGGTAAACAAATGTGGAAGCACATTAGTGTAGAACAGAGCATCCAAATTTTCATGAATTAGTTGAAGAGCTTCTGGAAAATGGACATTGGCATTCAGCACGTGTGGAATTCTGCCCTTCTCAGGAGTACTCAGGTGGTTTTGGTGCTGTTCCTTGGACACAGCTCTGAATAACAAAGAAATAGCCTTCTTTTAGAGAAACCTGGAAAAAGAACCACTGGACAGCAATTTAAAAAATAACAGAATCAAGGGAAGGCATTAATCTTTCATTTCTGAAGTAGGATTCTAGCCACAGAGGAAGCAGAATGAGATGAAAACTGAAATTACTGGTGTATACTACTGCTAAATACAGACGACAAAATTGGTGGCAATTATGCATAAAAAGCAGTTAGGAAGAGAAGCACCAGGATGACAGATCTGAAGATTACTTTGCAAAAGAAGAGGGATTGTGAAAGGGCAAGGAGGCAGAAGAAAAAAATTTGTGGGGGGACTTTCATGTTAAAACCAAGGAAGTTTGAGACACCTCACTTCGAGTTCCTTGGGCATATGTCCTGTCTAGCAAAAGCAGTTATTGCTGTGGAGAGTACTGGAGGAAGGAGGGAGTACTAGAACTGGGGTAAACCACAGCAGCTGATTTCTCTTCATAACTGTCAGGCCTCAGAGCAAGAAGTTTCATTGATGAGTGAATAAGATGTGGTTAAGTTGCATTTTGGCTAATTTTTTTGGGGGTCAGCCATTTCTTTGATATGATAGCTGTTTTATAAAAGTCATTTACAGAGTAAGATGACATGCCAAACTTAGCCAATTTTAGAAGCAGTCATACTATAAAATTTATTCTGTGACTACCAAAATTGTCATTTTCTAGGAACACCGCACTGATCTTGAAATATAAAAGTTTATTCTTTTGTATTAAGACTGTGGCAATTCAATGTTTTCTCTTTTGATAAATATTTTGATATTGAAAGCTTATTCTATATGGTTTGATGTGTTTTAAGTCTTGAATGAGTGGATCAAGGAACTCTTAAGAAAAGGTCACACAAGAGGATATGAGAAATGTAGGTGCTTCAGTAGCCACGTGGGCATGGGAAAATGAGAATTTTGAGAAACTGTTATTTCATAAGGGTGTATGATAGCTGATCAATTTAGAACATTTTCTTTGATGACAGGTGAATCATACATTCACCTAAACTGGCATCGTAACTGTGTATTTCCTAAGTGACAGGACAAGGGAAAGCACATGACAAATATTTGTGGTGTTCTGGCATCAATGCCTCTGATGTTTTGAGTTTAAATACTCTGTAGCATTCACCATCAGCCTTGACATTGATTCTCTCAGGTTATGATTTGCTCCACTGTTTAATGGCCCCTTTTATCCTTATAAGCCCAACGTGTTCACATCAACATCCAGACTTTTCTATTTTAGTTACAGGCATTTGAAACAATCTCACTTTTGAAATATAAACTTTGTGATTTAGGGATCCTTTACTCAGTATATTTCCATCATGTTGCTGTCCTAGGCAATGAAAAGAAGATGCCAAAAAGAACCCTCAAAACCTTAAGTAATTGTTTTCATAGCCAGGCATGGGGACAGCTTGATACCAACACTGCATGAGTTTGGCTGGCCCTGTCATGCCTACATATAATTGATGACACGTCCCCTTTGATTTGTAGGGCCTTCTGAATAACATCCTTCCTTGAAGGTAATTATATATATTTATTTTTAATTACTAACTTTATATTGGATAAAATATATTTGATTTATTATTTTCTCTTAAGACCCATTCAGCCTACCACTGAAATGGAAGATCTTGTTGTGAGAGAAGCAATACAAAGAAAGAATGTGCAGACATCGAGAGCAGGTACGTTTTCAATACAAATGGAATGCTGGAAACAAGTACATTAAATGATTGGAAGTACTCACATTCTTCTTACCCCTCTTTTTATTCTAAATTGAATGGAAAGCATTGACATAAATGTTATTGTTCGTATTCATATTTCAATAAAAATAAATTTAGAAGTATAGGAAATAAAGATTTTAAAAATATGGGTTTTAACTCATGTTTCTATTCTAATATTTTGAATAGCACAATATTTCCAATATGGAATTTTTATACTTGTCAGGGATTCAAAGCAGTGAATCTTGAGACTCTGAGATATTTCCAGTGTCTTATGTGCTAGTTAGAATTCTGGTATTTACCTAAAGGAATGCTTTATTTAGATGTCAGTTTCTGTATTAATGTTAAAGACTTCCTGTTAATGTTATTGCACCAATGATCTGAAGCCAATGAGATGTTCTCATGAGCAGACTGTGCATGTATGTGTGTGTATGGGTGTGTGTACAGGTCTGTTTGTGGCATCTTTGATTATTAAAAACTAGGAAGGTAATCGTTCATAACTGGAAGACAGTCTTTAAAATGGTGGTTTTGAGACATTTTGGTATAAAAGGTTTCTTAAAAAATAATTGCATAGAGGCTACCAACATCATTGGCTATTTTCTATTTCAATACCCTTTTGATAATCCTTAACTGTGTTGTGATGCTCAGAAATAATATGCAGAAATAATATGCAGAATAAAATGGAAGGTGAGCAGTTCTACACTTTACATATCTTTCTGCCACTTTCTTTTGTGTACTTTTTATTCTATTTTCCAGATGTATCCACATTGATATGATCAGCTCTGGTTTAATTCATTTTACCCTTTTCATTTTATTCCCTTATACCACTCTACCACGTTTAATTAGACTATTCTGTTGCTAATAAATGAAGAAGAAGAAAAAAAGAAAAAGAATAATAGGCTGGGTGTGGTGGTTCACACCTATGATCCCAGCACTTTGGGAGGCTGAGGCAGGTGGATCATGAGGTCAGATCAAGACCATCCTAGCCAACATGGTAAAACTGCATCTCTATTAAAATATTAAAAATTAGCTGGGCATGGTGGCGTGTGCTTGTAGTCCCAGCTATACGAGAGGCTGAGAGACAGAAATCGCTTGAACCTGGGAGGCTGAGGTTGCAGTGATCCAAAATTGTGCCACTGCACTCCAGTCTGGCAGCAGAGCAAGACTGTCTCAAATAAAAAGAGAAAAGGAAAAATAATGTCAGATTAAAAGGGGCTTTTGTTTAATCAGTTTGTATCTGTGAATATTTACTATATGAGAGTTTAAGGCTGAGAAGTTGAGAATGCAAGCATGCACCACCATATTTTACAAATGCCCTTAGAAATTATGACTCATGAGCCTTTAGCCTATGAAGTTATGACAATTCATTTCTCTAAAGAAGTTTCCTGTTCTAAAAAAAGAAGTCTGAAAATAGCAAATGACATTGTCTTATTTGACCTCTCGTACATCCTTGAATGAAACTGCAACTTACTCATGTCATAATTCAGAACCAGCATTTTGAACAGTACAGAGTTTGTGAATGTCTTGTGATCATGAGCCCTTGATGACGAAATGGCCTTTCAAGCTTTACTTTTGCATTTTTTGCTCTTTTTCTTGACTTTTCTTAAAAAAGCTTAAGTTCAAGTTTTATTTCTACAGGAAGCAGAAGCATAATTTTTAAATATATTTCAGTCCTGTCTCATGGCATTGTGGACTCTTTGGGTCTAGTGGGGACCCAGACTTATTTTTAAATGGGAACAATTAGGTTTGTTTCTTGTTGTTGTTGAGACAGAATCTTGTTCTGTGATGTGGTTCAGAGTGGATAAGCTCTTAAAGCAGTCATCTTTCCAGTGGTTCCTTCTGTGGGAGATAAAATGGCAGGTGAATTTGGGCCTGGTTTTATGTAGGGCAGAGCACATAGCTACAACTAAGTGGAACACCCAGCATCTTCACCAAGACTACTGGCCAGAGTAACACATTAATATCTCTTGAGCTCTTCTCCATGGCAGCTGGAAAGTTTTTGCAAGAATCCCTGTCTCTGGTCTGATTCCTATGTTTTGCTGACTTCTGGTGATAGGGTGTTTTCTCCTAAACTGAACAGTTTTAACTGAAGAGCTAGAGATAGTGTTTTGTATTAAAATGAAGTAAGGGCAGTTCTCCCTTAACTGTGGGAGATACATTCAAAGGTCCCCAGTGAAGGCCTGAAAGCACAAATAGTACTGAATCACCCAATATTTTTTTTCCCCTATACTTACATATCTATATTAAAGTTTAATTTATAAATTAGGTGCAGTAAGAAATTAACAACTAAAAATAAAATGAAAAATTATAGTAATATGCTGTAATAAAAATTATTTGAATGTGGTCTCTTAAAATATATGGTATGGTTCTCACCCTTTTTCCTGTAATGATGTGAAGTGATACAGTGCCTATGTCATAAGATGCAGTATGGTGAATGATGTGAGCATTGTCATGTAGTGTTAGGCCACTGTTCACCCCCTGACTCTAAGTCAGAAAAAGGATTGTCACTTTTGAGTGTTCCTTGACTTTCAGGCCTTAATGATGTTGATGGCTGGATGCAGGAGGAGACCACGTTGATGACTAATGGCTGGACAGCACATGCAGTGTGAATGCTCCAGACAAATGAATGATTCACATCCTGGGATGGATAGAGGGCAGTAGCTCAAGATTTTATTGTGCTTCTGACTGGGACACTAACACTTGTGACTTGTTTATTTCTGGAGTTTTCAATGTAATATGTTTGGAATACACTTAACTGTTAGTTGCTGTAACCACATAATTCAAAACTGCAGATGTAAAATCTGTGTTTAGACCTTGACTCATTTCTTGGTGTACAATTGTTAATCTCCTTTGAATTTCCAAAGTGATGTCTTTTGGTATGCTAATGATCGATGGCTGAAAGCTCCTAGATAGATTCAGGATGGGAACTGGTCACCATCCTGAAGACATGACTGATTAGAGGGTTGGGATCTTCTGTCTCACTCTGCAAACTCTGGGGAGGAGAGGAAGGCTGAAGGTTGTCAGTCACCAACAGCCAGTGATTAATTAGTGATGCCTATGTATTGAAGCTTTCATAAAGACCCAAAGGGACTGGGCTTGGAGAGCTTCCAGATTGCTGAATACATGGAGGTTTCTGGAGGGTGGTGTGTCCTAAGAGAGCATGGAATCTCTGTGCCACTAGCCCCATACTTAGCACTATGCATCTCTTCATCTGTACCTTGTGTCATGTCATTCATATTCTGCTGGTGTGTTTCCCTGAGTACTTTGAGCCATTCCAGTAATTCAATTTAACCCAAAGAGGGAGTCCTGGGAACCCCAATTTGAAGCAGACTGGTCAGAAGTTCTGGAGTTTCAGACTTAGGACAGATGTAGGGAGGGACTGAGCCCTTTAACTGTGGAATCTGAAGCTATCTGCAGACAGATTGTGAGAACTGAATTAGATGACACCCAGTTTGTGTCATCTGCAGAAGTGATTGCTTGCTAGTTGGTGGGGAAAACCTCTCCATACGTTTGGTCACAGAAGCCTTTGTTGATGATTGTTGCTGTGGTGTGAGAGCAGAGAAAAATATGGCAAGTTTTCGTTTCCAACATATAGTGGATAAGAGGTACTACTGTTTACTCTGTCTTAACTGCCTTCTCATATTTTGGTCCAGAAATGATGCTGTTTGACACTGGTCACTCATTCCATCTATTCTGCTAAAAATACCATTTTTAGCCAATATCATAGGATTTGACTAGGATGACATGTATACTGCAGTTCACTTGTAGATATCAAATTTTGATAAATTTATTCTTCTTTGTATTTAATAAATATAAAGCAAGAGAAGTAAGAGTTCTTACTGCATTAATTACATACCAATAGGTATAATTTATATTAATCCTAATAAAGTCCCAGGTATGCTCCCAAATGAATGCTTTGTAACAAACCATCAGTCCTGTAAAGAAAAATGATTTAAATCATGTACACAACTGTGCATACTTGTTTTTTGTTTTTTTTTTTTTCAATGAAGGTAGAGTCTTGCTATGTTTCCTAAAGCCTCAAACTTGTGGGTTTCTCAAGTGAGCCTCTTTCCTCAGCCTCCGAAATTGTTGAAATTACAGGCATGCATCACTGTACTTTCTTATGGTTTTAATGTTCTATACATGATTGATTTAAAATGCATTTTACCTCTTCCTTTAATAGATTCTGGGAGTTCTGATGAATCTGCAGTCAGGTAGGATTTTACACATTTAAAAAATTATGTTACCTAAGAAAATATAGATGGAAGAAACTAATATCTATTGAGTGTTGTATTCTGGGCTAACCACCCTATTATGTGCTATACATTTATCTCATAAAGCCATTGCAACATCTGTTTTCTTATAACCTACTGTTTATTAAATAGGCAACTGTGGTTTAGATAGGTTGATTAATTGGATCATGATCCCAAAGTTCACAAAGCAGCTGACCCACAGTTTGACTGTCAGCCTATCTGGCTGTCAAATCTTTTATCTTGCTCCTCAGTACAGATTGATGGAGATACCTGTGCAGCACTCTGATCAATGTAAGGTCTGAATAAGATTAGTCAGATTAATTTTAATTAATGTCTAAATTAATGAGTTTAAATAAGTTAAACTTTCATTTTAAGTTACTGTTAGAAATGAGGTTAGTCATTGAGTTTGTCCTAAGTTTGGCAATTTTTGTGGTAACCAGCATCTTAAGCTTTTTTTTTTTTTTTTTTTTTTTAATTAACCATCAAAGCCTTTAGGGCAGAGTAAATGTTTGGCCATAAGACTGGAAGCTTTACAAAACCAAGATTTGGCAATTCTTGGAGAGAAATTATTTCTTTCCAGTTTTGTTTTCCCTTTAGGCTACTATTTCTGCCTACTTCCATAAGGCTTTATTATTATTTTTCCCATGACTTTTATTCCTTGGTGTTTCTTTTGTTATGTTTTCAAATTCTGCTGGTTATGTATTCCCAATTTTCCTGTAGACGGAACCAAAAGCACATCAAATTACAGAAATTTAAGGAATCTTAGGACTCATTAAAATATCTTCTAGTACTTCAATCTGTGTCGAATGTTCTGGTCAAATGATTTTCTAGATAAAGAACCTGATACTCAAAGCGATTAGGATGCTTTTTTTTTTTTTTTGGACATAAGATGTGGTAGAAATGAGATATGAACTCGTTTTAAAGCCCAATACTCTTCCTTCTTTTTTAATTCTATTGGCATATTTTGTTGTTGTTGTTTGACACAGAGTTTTGCTCCTGTTGCCAGACTGGAGTCCAGTAGCACAATCTCGGCTCACAGTAATCTTCGCCTCCCGGGTTCAAGTGATTCTCCTGCCTCAGCCTCCTGAGTATCTAGTATTACAAGCATGTGCAACCATGCCTGGATTATTTTCTATTTTTAGTAGAGATGGGGTTTCTCCATGTTGGTCAGGCTGGTCTCGAACTCCTGACCTCAGGTGATCTGCCTGCCTCAGCCTCTCAAAGTGCTGGGATTACAGGTGTGAGTCACCACGCCTGGTCTAGTATGTGTTTTAGTAATACAAAGTGGGAGTGGGTCTGGTGCACCTAGTTGATAGAATGAGAAAGGAATTAGCTGGTGAACCCAATGGAAATGGCTAAGAATGGAAGGAGCAGGGGAAGGCCAAGTTTGAGGAGAAACAACACGGATACAGATTGTTCAATAAGAGATTAGAATACTGGGGTTTATGACAAGTCTGATAAATTATAAAGATGAAGGATGCAAGATATTGGGAATTAACTACAAAGGCATATTAAAATAGAGGGTTCGAGGAAGGTATAAACAGATTGCTGTGCTCTTTTTAAATGAAGAACTGACAAACTTGCAGATTTTTGCTGTAAGATGCTAAAACATCTGGAGACACTGGGAGGAATCTCTACAGCAGACAGAAATGTGGTATCATCTAATTCCATCATGATGTACAGAGGGGTGGCTTAGAGCCCCTTGAGTACTGATGGGCTGGAGATTGCTGAACTACATAGATTTGTGGCTCAGGGCAGGTGTCTCCTCATCTCTGCCTCTTTTCCCAGTTCACTGATGTCCTTTCCATAGCCATGTAGGCTGGGTTAGGGGCATCACTGGCTGTCAAATCAGTCATGAAGTTCAGCTGGGTAGCTGGAGGTGTGTCTGTGCTGGTAGATAGTAGAAACTCCAGTTAGGTTGTTATTCAGGGGCAGGGATATAGAGTGCTCGCACTCCTGGTCATTTGAGGCCATCCTTTCAGTGCTTTGAAAGACTAAAGATTGGAAACTGCCATGAGCCCTCCGTAAGTGGAATCTGGAAGTGGGAACCCATAGGAAGAAAGATATTTAGATACTACTTAGGGAGACAGAGGTACAACTGCCAGGACTCTGTTTTTCCAGCAGTCTCTCTCATTGGATATCTGAGTGCCTATGGAGGTTTTTAAGGGCTTACTAGTTTATGTGGACCTGAATAAGGTAGAACATACAGGGTGAAAATAATTGGATTTTTATACTTGTCAATGTTTTAATCTGTCTAGGAAGAGTATCCTCAATAAGAAAATACACATTTCAAATATAGCAGGGGATTCTCTGTACTCTTTTTGGGACAGAGGAAAGCATTGGGACCTTCTTAAGTGGTTTTCATGCTGAGGAATCAAGACTGCCATTTTGAAGTGACATAGATTAGTCTTTTAACCAGAGGCAGACAATGGACAAGAGACAGTGGATCTTCCCATCTTGTTTTAGGTCATAAGGTTCCTTCCAGTTTAGGTGACAAAAGTTATGTCATCCATTAATTGAATTTCATGTTCTGCTTCAGGAGAGAGAATTTGTGAGGCTAATCAAGCTTTGCCAACATATTGGCTGTCACTATTTGTTTTGGAGCTCAAGGTCAGTTTTTATTGAGTATTTTATAGATTTAGACAGCTGGAGGCAGAAATAGGCAACTAAAATCTATTTTTAGAACAGAGGCCATATTTTAATTGTATCAAGAAATGTTATTTAATGTACAGATGACTGACCTTTTCCCAGACTGTGTTTTTGTTTTTTGGAGGGGGGGAGCTGAATATGAACTGGCAGTTAAAACATTTGTAAAAAAAAAAAAAAATCAACTTCCTCATTTTTATTGTAT
>PVKP010038799.1:0-20617 GCA_004027715.1 Plecturocebus donacophilus
ATTGAGTCAGGCACAGTGGCTCACACCTGTAATCCCAGCACTTTGGAAGGCCAAGGCGGGTGGATCACCTGAGGTCAGAAGCCAACATGGTGAAACCCTGTCTTTACTAAAAATACAAAAAAAACTAGCTGGGGTTAGTGGTGTGTGCCTGTAGTCCCAGCTACTTGGGAGGCTGAGACAGGAGAATCTCTTGAACCTGGGAGGTGAAGGTTGCGGTGAGCTGAGAGTGCGCCACTGCACTCCAGCTTGGGCACAACTCTGTCTCAAAAAAAAAAAAAAAAAAAAAGACTTTATTGTACCTTCATTTAAAAACAATTTTTAGGGAAGAAAATGGAGCAAGATGGCTAAATAGAAGCCTCCGGTCGTCCCCTCTATAGGAACAACAAATTGAACAACTATTCAAACAAAAAAGCACCTTCATAAGAATCAAAAATCAGCTTAGGTACCAATTTGGCCACAGTGGGTTAGAATACCAATTCATCATGTTCTTACCCATCATGGCCAAAATTGGGCCTAAGTGGTCCCAATTCCTGGCCTCAGCTCTTGGATGGAATTTCTAGACCTGGCCTGGGCCAGTGGAGAGCCCACTGCCTTAAAAGGAGAGTACCAGGCCTGGCAACATTCCCCACAAGCTGACTGAAGTGTCTTGGGCCTTGGAGGAACATCAGCAGTAACCAGGCAGTACTTACTGCAAGCCTGGGGTAGTGGTGACCAAGGGGAGAAACTCTTCTATTTGTTGAAAAAGTAGGCAAGAGTGGGAAAGACTTTGTCTTGTGGCTTGGGTGCCAGATGAGCTGCAATAGAATAGAGCATCAGGTAGATTCCTAAGGTTTCTGAGTCCAGGCCCTGGATCCCAGCTGGCATCTCTGGATCCACCCAGGGCTGTGGGGAAC
Organism: Plecturocebus donacophilus; assembly: GCA_004027715.1. Lineage (NCBI taxonomy): Eukaryota > Metazoa > Chordata > Mammalia > Primates > Pitheciidae > Plecturocebus > Plecturocebus donacophilus. Next base: position 894 of record PVKP010038799.1, read on the forward strand.
TCACTGCCCAGAGGGAAAGGACAAATGCCTGGCTGGCTTTACCACTGGCTGACTGTAGAGCTCTCGGGTCTTGAGTACACATAGATGGTAGGTAGACAGTGGTTACCATGGGCATTGGGTGAGACTCAGTACTGTGCTGGCATTGGATTTGACCCAGTGCAGCCCCAGTAATGGTGGCCACAAAGGGGCTTGTATTACCCCTCCCCTAGCTCCAGGTAGCTCAGCACAGAGAGAGAGAGAAACTCTGTTCTAAAGAAAGTAAGGGAATAAAACAAGAGCCTCTGCCTGATAATCCAGAGAATTCTTTTGGATTTTATCCAAGACTACCAAAGTAGTACCTCTATAAGTCTGCAAGAGCCACAGTGTTGCAGGGCCACGGGCACAGCCTAATGCAGTTATGGCTGCAGTGACCACAAACTTAAGATCACAACACCCAACTGTCTTTGAATGCCAGGAAAGCCTTCTCAAGAAGGATAGACATAAAGAAGCTCAGACTGTGAAGAATACAATAAATACCTAAGTCTTCAATGCCCAGGCACCAACAAACATCCTCAGGCATGAAGATCATCTAGGAACATGAGCTCACCAAATGAACTAAATAAGGCATCAGAGAGAAATCCTGGAGAAACGGTGCTATGAGGACTTTTCAGGCAGAATTCAAAGTAGCTGTTTTAGGGAAGCTCAAAGAATTACAGGGTAACACAGAGAAGGAATTTAGAATCTTATCAGATAAATTTAACAAAGATTAAAATAATTAAAAATAAGTAAGCAGAAATTGTGGAGTTGAAAAATGCCAGAGACATACTGAAGAAATCATCATAGTCTCTTAATAGCAGAATTGATCCAACAGAAGAAAGGATGAGTGAGGCTGAAGACAGGCTACATGATAATACACAGTCAGAGGATCCAAAAGAAAATAATAAAAAACAATGAAGCATGTCTACATTATCTAGAAAACAGCCTGAAAAAAGGCAAATCTAGGAGTTATTAGCCTTAATAGAGTAGAGAGAAAATTGGGGGACAGAAAATTTATTCAAAGGAATAATAACAGAGAAATCTAAAGAAAGATATCAGTATCAATATTCAAGGAGATCAATCATCTCCCTATTTCCCCTACTCCCAGCCTCTGTAACTACTATTCTCTACTCTCTTCTCTGAGTTTATTTTAAATTCCATGTGTAATTGAAGTTATAAAGCATGAAGCAGATTTAGCCCAAATTATAGAACTTCAAGATATTTAATAAACTCCAGTGGTCAAAAATAAGGAAAGTATCCTAAAAGCAACAAGAGAAAAGAAACAAATAACATACAATGGAGATCCAGTATGTGTGGCAGCAGACTTCTCAGTGAAAACCTTACAGGCCAGGAGAGGATGGCATGACGTATTTAAAGTGCTTAAGGAAAAAAAAAAAGAAACTTTTATCCTAGAATAGTATATCTTGTGAAAATATCCTTAAAACATGAAGAAGAAATAAAGAATTTCTCAGACAAACAAAAGATATCATGTCTTTAGTTAAAATGGCTTATATCTGAAAGGCAATAATAAATACTGGTGAGGATGTGGAGAAAAGGAAACCCTTTTATGCTGTTGGCGAGAATGTAAATTAGTACAACCTCTATGGAGAACAGTTTAGAAGTGCCTCTAAAAACTAAAAATACAGCTATCATGATCCAGCTGGGTATATACTCAAATGGAAAGAAATCCATATATTGAAGAGATGTCTGTGCTTTCATGTTTATTCCAACATTATTCATAATAGCAAAGATTGGGAAGCAACCTAAACGTCCATCAACAGATGAACAAATAAGAAAAATGTGGTAGATATACACAATGGGGTACTATTCAGCCATAAATATAGAATTAGATCCTGTCATTTGTAACAACATGGATGGCACTGGAAGTCATTATGTTAAGTGAAGTGAACCAGGCACAGAAAGACAAACTTCACATGTCCTCACTTATTTGTGGGAGCTTAAAATTAAAACACATGAATTCATGGAGATGGTTGGAAGTCTGGTTGATGTATGGTTCTCAGAGGCTGGGAAGGGTGTTTCAGGGGTGAGAAGTGGGGAAAGTGGGAATAGTTAATGGCATGAATGAAAATGTAGTTAAATGCAATGAATAAGGTCTAGTGTTTAATATTAATAGCATAAGAAAATGACTACAGTCAACAATAATTTACTGTATATTTGAAAACAACTAAAAGAGTATAACTGGATTTTTTTTTTGTAACACAAAGAAAGTAAAAATACTCTAGGTAATGGCTACCTCATATACCCTGATGTGATTATTATGCATTATATGCCTGTATCAGAATATATCATTTACCCCATAAATTTATGTACCTACTGTGTACCCACAAAAATAAAAATAAAAAATATGATTTTTGTTTTATACTAAATTGATGTTTTATTGTATATATTTATGGAGTACAAAATTATTTTATGATTTATTTATATTATGTTTTATAAATATGATAGATAATTACATTAAAATAATTAAGATAATTAACATTTCTACTACCTCAAATACTTATTATTTTTCATGGTTAGAATATTCAAAGTGTACTCTCTTAATGATTGTGAAATGTACCATATATCAATATACTATTATTAATTATATTAACCATGCTGTGCAGTATATCTCAAAATAAAGTTTATTCCTTTGTTTAACTGAAACTTTGTATTCATTGACCATCATCTCCCTATTTCCCCTAGCCCCAGCCTCTGTAACTACCATTCTATATTGTTTTCTATGAGTTTAATTATTTTAAATTCCACATATAATTGAGAATCTTTTGTCATTTTCTATGGAAAATTCAATTAAGCATAAATATAGAACTTTTAACATTACAATCAATGAATTGTGGAAGGCTACCCCTATAGGAAAAACTTTTTTTTTAAAGAATTTTTTTTCTTTTTTAATAAAAAATTTATTTTATTTTATTTTATTATACTTTAAGTTCTGGGATACATGTGCAGAATGTGCAGGTTTGTTACATAGGTTTACATGTGCCATGGTGGTTTGCTGCACCCATCTATATTAGGTGTTTCTTCTAATGCTGTCCCTCCCCAGCGCCCCCCAGCCCCACTTCTGGACGGGCCCCAGTGTGTGATGTTCCCCTCCCTATGTCCATGGTATTTGTCTTTCTGTGCCTGTCTTATTTCACTTAACGTAATGTTTTCCAATTCCAATCACATTATCGCAACTGACAGAATTCCCTTCTTTTTAAAGGCTGAATAGTATTCCATTGTGTATATAGCATATTTTTCCCATCCATCTGTCTGTTAATGGATATTTAACATGGTTTCATGACTTGGGTGTTGTGAATAGTGCTTCAATAAATGTAAGAGTGCAGATCTTTTTCATTGCATCTAACTGACAGCTGATCCTAAATCTTTTGGGTAAATACCCAGAAGTGAAATTGCTGGGTCATATGGTAATTCTGTTTTTAGTTTTTTGAGGAATCTTCATATGGTTTTCCATAATGGTAATTTACTTTCTTACAGACAGTATACAAAGGTTCTCTTTTCTCCACATCCTTGCCTATACTTGTTATCTTTCATATTTTTTATAATAGCTATTCTGACAGGTGTGAGGTGGTAGCTTCATTGTGGATTTAATTTGCATTTCCTTGACAATTGGTTATATTGGACTTTTTTTTGTATATTTGTTGTCTGTTTGTATTTTTTCTGAGAAATGTCTGTTCTAGTCTTTTGCCTATTTTTAAAAATTAGGTTATTTTGTTGCTATTACATTAAGTTCCTTATATGTTTTAGATAGTAAACCCTTATAGAATGTATGGCCTGCAAATATTTTCTCCAAATTTGAAGGTTGTCTGTGTCCTCACACGGTTACTTGTTTCCTTGGCTGTGCAGAAGCTTCTAAATTTGGTTTAATTGCATATGTTTATTTTTGCTTTTGTTTGATTTGGGGTCAAATCCAAAAAACCATTGCCCAGGCCAATGTTCTGTAGTTGTTGCTCTATTTTCTTCTTGTAATTTTAGAGTTTCTAATCTTAAATTTAAATACTTAATCTATTTTTAGTTGATTCTCATACATGGGATAAGGGTTCAATTTTATTCTTTTGCATGTAGATATCCAGTTGTCCCAAAGCCATTTATTAAAGAGACTGTTCTTTTCTTTGTATTCTTGGTATCTTTGACAAAAATCAACTGAGCATACATATGTGGGTTTATTTCTGCACTCTTTATTCTGTATCATTCTCAATGTGTCAGTTTTGATGCCAGTATCATGCTGTTTCAATTGCTATAGCTTTGAAGTATAGTTTGAAATAAGCTAGTGTCATGCCTCGAACTTGGTCCTTTTTGCTCATGATTGCCTTGGCTATTAGGGATTTTTGTTTAGTTTACATGAATTTTAGTATTTTTTTATTGATTTGAAAAGTGACATCGGAGATTTGTCAAGGATTGCATTGAATTTGTAGATTGCATTATATATTATTGTATAGACATTTAAAAAATATTAATTCTTCCAGTGCATGAATAGGTGATATCTTTCTGTGTATTTGTGTCATCTTCAATTTCTCTCATCAATGTTTTATAATTTTCTAGTACTTTTTTCTCTTGATCTCAAAAGCAACATTGGAAATTTGAGAATAATTGCATTGAACTTGCAGATTGCATTGTAAAATATTATATAGATATTTACAAAATATTAATTCTTCCAATCCATGAATAGGGGATATCTTTCTCTTTATTTGTGTCATCTTCAATGTCTCTCATCAATGTTTTATAATTTTCAATGTATAGGTCTTTTACCTCATTGGTTAAATTTATTCCTAAGTATTTTATTTTATTCTATGGTAGCTATTGTAAATAAGATCGTTCTCTTGTTTTCTTTTTATAAGTCATTGTTAGTGTATAAAAGTGCAATTGATTATTTCATGTTGATTTTATATCCTCCAACATTTCAAAATTTGTTGAATAGTTCTAACAGTATTTTTGGTGAAGCATTCTAGGTTTTCATTAGAAAACAGTATTTTGGGAATGCCATTTAAAAACAGTGACAATTTTTGCTTATTTACATGCTTTTCATTTATTTCTGTTGCCTAATTGCCCTGACAAAGACTTTCAGTGGTATGTTGAATAGAAATGGCAAGAGTGGGCATACTTGTCTTGTTCCAAATCTTGGGGAAAAGGCTTTCAATTTTTCACAATTCAGTATCATGTTAGCTGTGGCCTTCTCATAGCCTTTATTTGAGCTAAAGAATAACACCTAACTTGTTTTTTTTTTTAAATCATAGAATGCTGTTAAATTTTGTCAAACCTACATCTAATGGCATGATCTCATAGTTTTTGGTCTTTCTGTTAATCTATCACTTTTATTTACTCTCATATGTTAAAACAGCCCTGCATCGCAATAACAAATCATTGTATGTGATCCTTTTAATGTGTTGTTGGATTTGATTTCCTAGGACTTACTTATGGATTTTTGTATGTATATTAATTACCAGTCTGTAGTTTTTCATTCTTGTAATCTTATTGTTCTTTGATATCAGGGCAATGTTCGCCTTGAAGAATGTATTTGGAAGTATTCCCTCTCCTTCAATTTTTTGAAGAGTTTGAGTAGGACTGATATTAGTTATTCTTTAAATGTTTGATAAAATTCAACAATAAAGCCATCAGGTCCTGGGTTTATTTGATGGGAGACATTATTACTAATTGAATCTCCTGATGATTATTGATTTGTTCCAATTATCTATTTATTTGTGACTCAATCTTGGTGGGGTATATGTGTTTAGAAGTTTATCAGTTTCTTCTAGGTTATACAGTTTGTTGGTATATAATTTTTTATAGTAGTCTCTTATGATCCTTTGTATTTCTGTGGTATCTGTTGTAATGTTTCCTCTTTCATTTCTGATTCTATTAATTTGAATTTTCTCTCTCTTTTTTTTTAATTAGTGTAGCTGATGAGGAGCTGATTGTTTTTATCTTTTAAAATAACCAACTCAGTTTTGTTGATTTTTTTTTTTTTTTTTTGAGATGGAGTCTCACTATTTCTACCCGGGCTGGAGTGCAGTGGTGTGATCTCCGCTGACTGCGACCTCCACCTCCTGGGTTCAAGCAATTCTCCTGCTTCAGCCTCCTGAATAGCTGGGATTATGGATGCCAGCTGCCATGCCCAGCTAATTTTTGTATTTTCAGTAGAGACGGGCTTTCACCAAGCTGGCCAGACTGGTCTCAAACCCTTGACCTTGTGATCCACCTGCCTTGGCTGCCTGAAGTGCTGGGATTACAGGCATGGACCACTGTGTCTGGCCTATTGATCTTTTAATTGTTTTTGCTAGTATCAATTTTGTTTTATTTCTGCTATGATCTTTATTATTTCCTTCTTTCTCTTAAATTTGGGCTTAATTTATCCTTCTTTTTCTGGTTGCTTTAGGAGTAACAATATGTTGTTGATTTAATTTTTTTCATTTATTGTAGTTTTTTTCCCCTCATTTAAAAAAATTAAATTTACATGTAATAATTTTAATACATGTAATGTATAGTGATCCATTCAGGAAAATAACTGTATTCATCAGCTCAAACATTTATCATTTCTTTGTATGGAGAATGTTCAATATCCTCCTATTTGAAATTATATAATGTATTTTTATTAACCATAGTTATGCTAAAGTGGTAGAACACTATAACTTTTTTCTCTTATCTAGCTGTAATTTTAAATCTTTTAACAAATTTCTTTCTATCTTCCCCTTCGCCCACCTTTCTCAGCCTCTAGTGTCCTTTGTTCTACATTTTACTTCTATGAGAGTAACTTTTGTTTTAGCTTCCACGTATGAATGAGAGCGTGCAGATTTTACCTTTATTTAAGGCTTATTTTACTTAATGTTATGCTCTTCATTTCCATCCATGTTTCCATAAATGGCAGGATTTCTTTCTTTTTTATGGCCAAATAGTATGACATTGTTTATGTAAATACTATATTTTGTTTATCCTCTCATCTGTTGTTGTAACCTGGATTGATTTCATATCCCAACTATTGTAAATAGTGCTGCAATAAAGATGGGGGTGAAGATTTCTCTTTGATATACAGATTTTTTTCCTTCGGATATATGCCTAGTAGAAGGATTGCTGCATTTTAATGTTTTTCTGTTGAGATGTTTGAATTTCTTGTATATTCTGGATATTACTCTCCTGTCAGATAGATGATTTGTGAATATTTTCATTTTGCAGGTTATATTTTTACTCTGTTGATTGTTTCCCTTGCCATACAGAAACTTTTTGGTTTGATATAATTCTATTTATTTATTTTTTGTTTTGTTGCCTATTTTTTTGAGATGTTAGTTATAAATTTTTTTCCCCAGACCAATGTCCTGAAGTAATTTCCCTGTTTTCTTCTACTAGTTGTATCCTTTTGGGTATATATTTCATTAGGTCTTAGATCAATTTTTAGTTTATTTTTGTATAGGGTGAAAAGTGGAGTTGTTTCATTCTTTTGCACATAGATACCCAATTTTCTCAGCACCTTTTGTTGAAGAAACTTTTTCCTTAATGAGTGTTCTTGGAAACTTTGTCAAAAATCAGTTGGCTGTAGATACATGGATTAATAATTGGGATCTCTATTCTGTTCCATTGGCCAATGTATCTGTTTTTATGCTGGTGTCATGCTGTTTTGCTTACTATAGCTTTGTAGTGTATTTTAAAGTCTGGTAATGTGATGCCTTTAGGTTTGTTCTTTTTTGCTCAAGATGTCTTTGGCTATTTTGGATCTTTGTTCCACAAAACTTTTCAGATTTTTTTTTTTCTATTTCTGTGAATAATGCTATTGATATTTTGACAGGAATAGTATTAACTCTGTAGATTGCTTTGGATAGTATGGTCATTTTTAAACAATATTATTTCTTCCAACTCATGAGCATGGGTTGTCTTTCCATTTGTGTGTATCTGCTACTTGTTTTTCATGTTGATTATGTATCCTATAACTATTCTGAATTATCAGTTCTAAGAGGTTATTCATAGAGTATGTAGGTTTTTCTATATATGAAGACAGTCAGAGAAAATTTATATTCATTTTCCTCCTTTCTAATTTGGATGTCCTTTATTTTCTTCTCTTTCCTAATTGCTCTGGCTGGGATTTACAGTATTATGTTGAGTAAGAGTGGTGAGAGAGGTCATCCTTGTTTAGTTTTAGTTCTTAGAGGAAAAGCTTTCAGCTTTTGTTTGTTCAGTGTGATGTTAGCTATGGGTTTGTCATATGAGGCCTTTATTATGTTGACTTACTTTCCTTCTATGCCTAATATATTGAGAGTTTTTATCATGAAGTGATATTGAATTCTATTGAGTGATTTTTATTCATTGATTGAGATGATCATATTGTTTATGTTCTTCATTCTTTTCATCTGATGCATCATATTTATTGATTTGCATATGTTGAACCACTCTTGCATTCCTGGGATAAAGTCCACTTAATCATGATGTATTATCTTTTTGATGTATTTGTAAATTCAGTTTGCTAGTATTTTGTTGAGGATTTTTACTTCTGTGTTCATCAGGAATATCAACCTTTACTTTTATTGTGTATGTGTGTGTGTGTGTGTGTGTGTGTGTGTGTGTCCTGTTTTGGTTTCAGGGTTATGTTGGCTTCATAGAATGAATTAGGAATAGTTATCTCTGCTTCAGTATTTTGGTGTAGTTTGAGAATTGGTTTTAATTTTCTTTAAAGGCTATACAGAATTCAATGCTGAAGTCACCTCCTCCTGGACTTTCATGTTCGATAATTTTTAGTATTGATTTAATCTCATCACTAGTTATTGTCTGTTAAGGTTATTTTCAGTCCAATCTTGGTAGGATGTACATTTTCAGAAATATAGATGTTTCCTACGTATTTTCAAATTTATGGGAATATAGTTATTCATAGTAGTCTCTCATCCCCCTTTGTATTTCTGTGGTGTCTGTTGTGACACCTCCTTTTGCCTTTCTCATTTTATTTGAATCTTCTCTTTTTTACCTTAGTTATTCTGGCTAAACATTTGTCATTTTTTTAAAAGTCTTTTCAAAAACTTTCAACATTTTTTTTTGTCAGTATTTTGTACTGTTTTCAGTCTCAATTTTGTTTATTTATGCTTTGATTGTTATTATTTCTTTCCTTCTACTAATGTTGGGTTTGGTATGGTCTTGCTATTCTATTTCCTCTAGACACAATGTTATTTTTTTATTAGAAATATTTCTACTATTTTGATGTATACACTAATTATTCTAAACTTGCCTGTTAACATTGCTTTTACTTTGTTTACGGGTTTTGGTATGACATGCTTCTATTTTCATTTGTTTCTATAAATCTTTAAATTTTATTCTTAATGTCTTCCTTTACCCATTGGTCATTCAGAAGCATGTTGTTTAATTTCCATGTATTTGTATAGGTTTGCATGTTCTTCTTCTTATTGATTTTTAGTTTCATTCCATTGTGATCTGAGAAGATACTTGACATGATTTCAATTTTATAAATTCATTGAGACTTGTTAGATTCTTTTGTCATTGTTGGCATTCCATCCTAAAGTCCCCAATCTCTTAATTTTTTTTTCTTGGAGGGGCAAAGATTTATTCTACCTGTTTATGCTGTAAGGGTGTAAAAGTTTTGACAAGTAAATAGAATTAATATTCCTTTGTATGTATGTACCAAATTTTGTTTATCCATTCATTCATGGACACTTAGTTTGCTTCTACCTTTTGGCTATGTGAATATTTCTATGAATATTGTTTCTATAACTATTTGTTAGAGTTCCTGCTTTCAATTCTTTTGGGTAGATGCCCAGAAGTCAAATTGCTGGATTATATCATAATTCTATATTTAATTTCTGAGGAACCACCATATCATTTTCCATAGTGGCTGCATCATTTTACATTCCCACCAGCAATGGGCATATATTTCAAATTCTTCACATCTTTGCCAATGCTTGTTATTTTTTGTTTTTTTTGTTTTTTGTTTTTTTAATCTGATAATAGCCATAGTAAAGAATGTGAAGTGGTATCTAATTGTGGTTTTCACAATGATTTGTAATGTTGAGCATGTTTTCATGTGCATTTTAGTCATTTACATGTTTTCTTTGGGGAAATTTTTAAGTCCTTTGCTCATTTTGTAATTGGGTTGTTGGTTTTTTGTTTTTGAATTGTAGTTCTTGGCATATACTAGATATTAATCTCTGTTCAGATACATATTTTATCCCATTCCACATGCTGTCCTTTTACTGATGCCCTTTTACTCTGTTGATAATGTACTTTGATGCACAAAGTTTTTAAAATTTTGATGTAGTTCAATTTATCTATATTGTCTTTTGTTGCCTGTGCTTTTGGTGTCATATCCAAGAAACCATTTCCAAATTAAATCTTACAAAGCTTTCTCCCTATGTTTTTGTTTTAAGAATTTTATATCTTGTATTTAGGACTTTGATCTATCCATTTTGAGTTAAATTTTCTATATGATATAAGGTAGGGTTTAACGTCATTCTTTCCTCTGTGAATATTCAATTTTTCTAACATGATTTATTGGAAAAAAAACATTTTTTTAAAAAACCAAATCGTCTTGGAACCCTTGTCAAAGTCATTTGACCATATATGAGAGGATTTATATCTGGACTCTCTCTTCTATTTCATTGGTGGGCCCTTTAAATTGTAATGGATACTTCAGAGTCAGCTTCTCATTCTCCACAAAACAATTGGACTCGGATTTTGACTGAGCTTTAATTGACTCTATAGACTAATGTGGGGAGGCTTGATATTATTATAATATCTAGTCCTCTGAGTCATAAATGTAGTGAATCTTTCCATTTGTCTTTTATGAAAACCATATTATAGTAATGAGACATTTAGCAATGACTTAGTAGAATGAAGTATGAGTCAAAACTTTCTTCACTTCCCAGTCCTGTGAGAATGTTATAGTCTCTGTTTAGCCACTGCTTTCTGCTCAGTTCTCTACTTGCTTCATCAGCCTCTTGCTTTGTTCTAATTATAAATGTGTAAATCATTTCTAGTAGAAAGGACACAAAATATTGGGTTACTTGTAACGAGCTTTGCCTCTTTCTGAAATTTGGAACCCTCCAATACTGTCTGCTTTATTTGTTGCCTTCGAGCAGATGCTTTATATACTATCCCTTTTTTTCATTTGTTTTTGGTGAGATGTTTGATTTGTTGCAAGCTTGTCACAGCAAAAAGAGGAAGTTAAAAGTTCTCTTAATGGTAAATTTATCTCATTCATACTTTTTAAAAAAAATAGTTTTCTTATTTATTTTGCCACTTTAAAACTCCTTTTATTATACAGTCTGTGCTTTCTCTTCATGGTTATTCGTTTTAATTATATCTTTCTTCTAATAATTTAAAATTTAAATTATTATTATAATGATTACCTTTATAACTATAACATATGTAATACACTTAATTTTCTGTATCTTTAGAAATAAATTATAGCCTACAATAATCAATAATATATTTAATTTCACTTCCTTCCCCCTCCATAAACAACATTTAATTTTTGTTGATTAATTTGCACTTTTTGGGGTTTAACTTTATTTAAATACAAGTCATTTTTTCTATTACACATTATATTTAATTATGAAACATTGTGTTCTGGAAAATTACTTTTTGGAAAGACCAAGATTTCTGAGAAGAACAGGATTAGAAGGTAACTCAAAACCAATGTAAACAAAAGGGCTAACAAAAGCAATAATTAGTTTCTGATGAAATAAGTAGAACATAGAGGCAAACAGCTCACTGAGACTACAGACTACCACAGCACATAGTTAAAATGCACAACACAATGAAATGAAAATGCTGTTAGCACTTTATTTTCAGTAGGCTTTATGGTTACTGAGACAATCCAGTTGGAACAGAGTTCTGAGCCAGTGTTTCTGCTAGTATTGTTGGGATGGGAAACAATGCAACCTGACACACGGTGACAGTCATACAAATAAAGAAGAAGGCACATTTCAGAGTGTAGATGCTCATTCTTATTTAAGGTCTCCGGTTACTGTAAGCTAGCTGAGGATTTTTACCCTTCAGTTGAAATTTCTAATTGCATTTTTGTATTTCTCTTCAATTGTGAAATATGAGCTATTATACAAGTGATTTCCACATGTGTCAATGCTATTTGTTTATCAGTCATCTATAAGATAACTTGCATTATAGAAGCATGCATTATAGTAGAAAACTGAACTTATACCACTGTTTTTTCGATTGTCAACTTTAAATATGGTTTTTTGATCCCTGGATATTAAAACTAAAAGGGACATCAGGCTATTTTCAATTTGAATTATTTCCTACTTCCCTTCACAACTTTCCCTAGACTTCATTTAACAATATTTGCATTATGTCATACAACCAGAATTTTCACTTTTTGTTTTTGTGTTACTCATTTTGCTGCATTTTTCTTATGGATTTCTTGGTTCGCTTGCTTCTGTCTTCTAATAAATTCTTTATTAGAAATTTACAGAAACTATGTTTCTTGTATTCTTGCATGTGTAAAACAGTTCACCTTTATGCTTCAACAATAGTTTGTGTAAAAAAAATTTAATCATTCTTTCTTTTCTTATTTTATAGTCATCATTTAACTGTATTATACCTTTTAAATTTGCTTCCTGTTGTAGAGAAGTATGAGACTGTCCTATTTTAATTAAACTTGTCACAAGTTAAATCTGTAACAGTCTATCATACTTTGTGCTCTGATAAGTGTGTGTGTGTGTGTGTGTGTGTGTGTGTGTGTGTGTGTAAATGCTATTAGCATTAGGTACATATGTAAATACACATGTTTCTACCCCGTGGTCAAAAAATTATACCGTTATTTTTGAAGACCAATATTTTAGTGGACTATACCAGTGTTGCTACACCAGTCTTTCATGTTATTTAAATCTATAGATGCATGAATTTTTTCTGTATTGTTAAATATAATTAAAATGTTCTCTTCCTTTATTTTTCAGTTACTTCTTCACTGACATTGACTGTTATATCAGATCTTCTTTGCTTGCTTGTCTCACACACAGTATTCTCATTATCATTCCAATGCTTTTTAACTCTGACCGTTAATATTTATTCTGCTTTTCTCAATTCTGTTTTTATGTTTACTACTGTATTGTTAATAGTATCTATTGTATTTTATTTGAATTCTAATTTTACCTGATTTTCTTTGAGAGTTTTAAAAACTTGATCCACTTTTTGTGAGTGTGCTATCTTAATTTTCACTTCTATTATTTAATATATATTTCCTATATTTTATATCTTTAATGTGTGCTGTTGTTTCATAAAGCTAATTACATTTTTATATTTAAAATTTTCTGGTAAAATAGTTTGGTAAAAATTTCTGGTAAAAAATCAACTGCTTTGTGATAACACTTTTTTATTTCACTTGAGGTCTTTTGTCACCCACTTACATTTTCTATTGTCTTCTTTTTCTTTTTTTCTACAGATCCTGTGCTGGTTATTTTTTTATTTATTTTTTTTTTGCTTATTCCTCATATTTGAATGACACATTTTTTAAATTTTTATTTTATTTATTTATTTATTATTTTTGAGACAGAATCTCGCTTTGTTGCCCAGGCTGGAGTACAGTGGCCCAATCTGAACTCACTGCAACCTCTGCCTCCCAGATTCAAGGTGTTCCCTGCCTCAGCCTTCCCAGTGGCTGGGATTACAAGTGCCCGCCACCATGCCTGGATAATTTTGTTATTTTTAGTAGAGACAGAGTTTCACTGTCTTGGCCAAGTTGGTCTTGATCTCCTGACCTCGTGATCCACCTGGTTCAGCGTCCCAAAGTACTAGGATTCCAGGTGGAAGCCACCGCTCCCAGCCCTACACACTTTTTTCTTTTTGAACCAATTATTTACAAGGTGTCACTGTACTTAGGAAAGGGACCAGTTTATGTTATGGGTTAGCAGGTATTTGATATATAACACAGTGTTTTAGGTATAAGCATTTGTTTTTATTTTTCTCTGTAAATATAGATCTTAAATATAGATCTCTGTAAATATAATGCTTACAATGCAATATCTACCCACTAAAATCATTTTCATATTTTCTGCTACAGTTATTATACTCCTAGGTATACCCATAAAAATATATGCATGTTTCTCTAAGACATACATAGATAAATATTCATAGCATCATTATTTGTACTAATTTCCAAGTGGAAAATAATCCATGTGGTCCTAAGCTGCAAATGAATAATTTGTAATATAGTTATATAATGACACACTTGATAGGAATGAAAAAAATAAATTACAACTATAGGCAACTAATTAATGATTTAAAAAACACAAGTGTGAATAAAAGAAGGTAGACAAAAAAAATACATACTAGATGTTTTATTTACATAAGTTTCCAAAACAGACAAAACTAAACTATTGTTAGAAGTTGTATTAGTCCATTTTCATGCTACTTATAAAGGCATACCCCAAACTGGGAACAAACACAGGTTTAATTGGACTTACAGTTCCACATGGCTGGGGAGGCCTCAGAATCATGGCAGGAGGCAAAAGGTACTTCTTACATGGCAGCAACAAGCGAAAATGAGGAAGAAGAAAAAGCAGAAACCCCTAATAAACCCATGAGCTCTCATGTGACTTATTCACCATCACAAGAATAGCACTGGAAAGACCACCTCCCATGATTCAATTACCTCCCCCTGGGTTCCTGCCACAACATGTGGGAATTCTAGGAGATACAATTCCAGCTGAGATTTGAGTGGGCATACAGCCAGTCCATATCATTCCACCCTGGCCTTTCCAGATTTCATGTTCTCACATTCCAAAACCAATCAAGCCTTCTCAACAGCGCCCACAGTCTTAATTCATTTTAGCATTATCCCAAAGTCCACAGTGCAAAGTCTCATCTGAGACAAGGCAAGTTCTTCCACCTATGAGCCTGTAAAATCAAAAGCAAGCTAGTTACTTCTTAGATACAATGTGAGTACAGGTATTGAGTAAATATAGCCATTTCAAATGGGAGAAAATGGCCAAAACAAAGGTGTTACAGGGCCCATACAAGTCTGAAATCCAGAGGGACAGTGAAAGTTTAAAGCTCCAAAATGATCTCCTTTGACTCCAGGTCTCACAACCAGGTCATGCTGATCAAGAGGGGGCTTCCCATAGTCTTGGGCAGCTCTGCCCCTGTGGCTTTGCAGGATATAGACCCCCTCCTGGCTGCTTTCAGAGTCTGGTCTTGTCTGCAGCTTTTCCAGGCACATGATGCAAGATATAGGTGGGTCTACCATTCTGGGGTCTGCAGGATGGTGGCCCTCTTTTCACAGCTCCACTAAGTAGTGCCCAAGTAGGGACTCTGTGTGAGGGCTCTGACCCCATATTTCCCTTCTGTACTGCCCTAGCAGAGGTTCTCCATAAGGGCCCCACCCCGCAACAAACTTTTGCCTGGGCATCCAGACATTTCCCTACATCTTCTGAAATCTAGGCAGAGCATTCTTGACTTCTGTGCACCCATAGGCTCAACACCATGTGGAAGCTGCCAAGGTTTGGGGCTTTCACCCTCTGAAGCCACAGCCCAAGCTGTAGGTTGGTGCCTTTCAGCCAGGGCTGGAGTGTCTGGGACACAGGACACAAAGTCCCTAGGCTCCACATAGTGCAGGGACTCTGGGCCTGGCCCATCAATCCAGTGTTTTCTCCTCGACCTCTGAACCTGTGATAGGAGGGGCTGCCCTAAAGTTCTCTGACATGACCTGGAGATAATTTCCTCCTGGTCTTGAGATTAACATTAGTCTCCTTGCTACTTATGCAAATTTCTGCAGCTAGCTTGAATTTCTCCCTATTAAATGGGTTTTTCTCTTCTATCATATAATCAGCCTGCAAATTTCCCACTTTTATGCTCTGCTTCCCTTATAAAACTGAATTCCTTTAACAGAACCCAAGTTACCTCTTGAATGCTTTGCTACTTAGAAATTTCTTCTGCCAAATACCCTAAATCATCTTTCTCAAGTTAAAAGTTCCACAGATCTCTAGAGCAAGGCAAAATGCAACTAGTCTCTGTTGAAATATAAGAAGAGTCACTTTTACTGCAGTTTCCAACAAGTTCCTCATCTCCATATGAGACAACCTCAGCCTGGATCTTATTGTCCATATCGCTATTAGCATTTTGGGCAAATAAATTCAACAAGTCTCTAGGGAGTTCCAGACTTTCCCACATTTTCCTGTCTTCTTCTGAGCCCTCCAAACTGTTCCAACCTCTGCCTGTTACCCAGTTTCAAAGTCCTTTCCACATTTTCAAGCATCTTTTCAGCAATGCCTGACTCTATTGATACCAATGTACTGTATTAGTCCATTTTCATGCTGCTGATAAAGATACATCTGTAAATGGAAAGAAAAAGGGGTTTAATTGGACATGCAGTTCCACATGGCTGGGGAGGCCTCACAATCATGGTGGGAGGTGAAAGGCACTTCTTACATGGTGGCAACAAGAGAAAATGAGGAAGAAGCAAAAGCAGAAACCACTGATAAACGCATCAGATCTCACGAGACTTATTAACTATCATGAGAGTAGCACAGGAAAGATCGACCACTGTGATTCAGTTACCTCCCCTTGGGTCCCTCCCATGGCATGTGGGGATTCTGGGAGATACAATTCAAGTTGAGATTTGGATGGGGCCACAGCCAAAACATATCTAAAATCAAAGTAGTAGTTATCATTGGTAAAGAGGTAATTAACTTTTGGGAAGGAGGAAGTAGGAAAGAAAGTCTAGTTGCTCTCAGAAACTTGTGGGGTTTTCTGAAGGCACTGGTAGTATTTTTCTCTCTTAACCTGATTGGTGGTTATAGAGGTTGTCACTTCTAATAATTCATTTACCTATAATTTATGTCTTGTGTAATTTTCTGTATGTATTATACTTTGAATTATTTAAAAAATGTTTTAAAATAAGTTGGTTTTAAAATAAATTGGCTACTGTAAAAAAATAGCAAACTACAAATACATTATAAAAATATCTTTTTCCCAATAGTTTATAATATAAACAAGAACAGCAATAACAAAATTACTAATAAATGAGTTTAATTTTTAAAAAGCAGCCAAATATTATAAACTAAAAAAAAAGGCTAAAATCAAAAACAGATAACCGTGGAGCCACAGAGAGGAATGAAGCTGGTAACCCTAACTCTTTTCTGTCCCTTCTCACTACTCTATTTCAGAAACTTTACCTGTGTACCAACAAAATTTAGAGAATGCTTCCTAAATTCTTCAGGGCTGAAATGAACAAACTGAGTGAGTATTCTCATTTTTCTTTTCTCACTGAGGAGTAATGGATTATAGCAAACAATCAAAAACAAAACAAGAAAACAAATTTAAAAAAATCAAGGTTGAGTGCCTATTATGTACAGACATAGTTCCAAGTACTTTATCTCATTTATTCCTTATAATAAATTTGTTACTCTGGTATTATTATTATTCCCTTTTTTACAGTTGAAAAAACTGAGGCTACGAGAATTTGAGTAAATTATCAAAAGCCATACAGCTAGTAAATGGCGAAAGTTTGATTTGAACTCAGCCAATTTGATACAGATTGAGTACCCTTTAACCTAAATGCTTGGGACTGTAAGTGTTTTGGATTTTGGATATTTTCATATTCTAGAATATTTTCATATACATAATGAAATATCATGGGGATGGAGCCAGGTCTAAACGTGAAATTCATTTATGTTTCATATACCTTATACACATAGCCAGAAAGTTCTTTTATAAGTTTTAAATAATTTTGATGAAACAAAATTTTGACTATGTTTTTGCTGTGACCTGTCCTATGAGGTCAGGTTTAAAATTTTTCATCTGTGGTGTCTGCCACGTTGGTGCACAAGAAATTTCAGATTTGAAGCATTTCAGATTTTAGATTTTCAGTTTAGGGAAGCTCAACCTGCACTAGAGCCCAGTTTTGAAATCAGAACGTCCTATATTGATGTGACCAACAGCACTGACCACTGGATAGATGCAAATGTTCTAGAGTTATATATGTATCACTTAACAGTGAGGATACATTCTGAGAAATGTGTCATTAGGTGATGTCATCATTGTGCTAACATCCTAGAGTGTACTTAACACAAACTTAGAGGTTATAAACTATTGCACATCTAGGATATATGGTATAGCCTATTGCTCCTGAGCTACAAACCTGTATAGCATGTTACTGTACCTAATATTATAGATAATTATAACACAAAGGTAAGCATTTGTATATATAAACATAGAAAATGTGCAATAAAAATACAATTTTGTAATCTCCTAGTACCACTGTCATATATATGTACCACTGTTGATCAAAGTACATTATGCCGTGCTATATGTGGTGAATGGAATTTTCCTATTAAAATTGAATACACTTCTAGATACAAGTGGTATCAGGAACAAGGCCTTAAAAAGAACCTCAGAAGTGAGAAAGATGCCAGGAACTGTTAACAGTTCTTGCAAAACTTCTGAGTTCTTCCCTTTTCAACATCCCCAAGCTATAAAATAAATGAACAGAACATGAAAATCTGGGCCCTTAAATTTTAGCTTTATTAAAGAAAGCAAACTATTTTCAGATTGAGGGAAATAATGAAGTCATTCACTGTGTTAGAAAAATAGATCAGGACAGAACTATGCAAGATTCAGCGGGAAATAAATAGCATTGCAACTATATAAACATACCATTGTTTGCATATTGCATGCAAACAGCAATTAAAAACCTCAGTCCAGATAGGTATATACCCAATATAAATGAATGTTTATATCCACCAAGAAACAGATATGGGAATATGTATAGCAGCTTATTGTTTATGCATGTTTAAATACCTATTTTATATTTCAGTAAGTTTCAGTAAGTTCTCAATAAAAACAAAATGCTTTTGACAGTTGCTCTTTAAACAAACTACTAAATAATGGAAAGACATTTTTATTATAATTAAATGTACAATGTTTTAGAAAAAGTTAAAGTTGTATGCAATCAAACATAATAGCAAATAAATGAATAAAACTATTTATAATGTAAGGAAACTTGGAAAAATATAACTACATCAAAAGCTTCACTATGTATGCCCCAGAATTGAACTGATATAAGAAATATCATCTTTTTTTCTCCCACCTCATCCTCCAGAAATAATACCTTTTACAGGAAAGAAATATTTATGTAATTTTTTTTAGAAATTTCTTCGTATTTAATTTAGGTGTCTCCTATTTCCATAAAGTAAAACTAAATTTAATTCTTCTTAATTAAATAGTACCCATTTATTCATCCTCCATCCATATTTCTATATATGCATAAGATAGCTATTTCTAGATAAATTTTTTCAACTTGCTTTCAGTATCTTTTTGTTTAAATTTCTTTAAGTTTGCAAATGCTGTTTCTATAAATTGAAGTAATTTTTTCTTAAAAAATCTTTAAAAACATCCAAACTTGAATTATTTGGTAACTTATGTGAACTAAATTGATGAACAATTTATTTTAGATCATGAATTCACAACTTTAAAATAAGACCTTATTTTTCTGGTGTCAGGTATTTGAAACATGACTTTAAGAATCAATGTTTTATCATTAAACCTATTTTGTTGTTTAAATAAAATATTGGTTGTCTGCTTATTTGTTATTTTCATCCCCTATTCCTTCCTGTCTCCATTGTTAAGCACAATTATTGGCATAAAAGAGGTTTTTAATACCCATTTTTAGACTGTATTCTAGCCTGGGCAATAAAACAAGAATCCCATTCTCTCTCCCTCTTTCTCTTCCTCTTTCTTTCTCTCTTTCATTC